>QEPC01003806.1:813937-837318 GCA_003113815.1 Sphenodon punctatus | reverse complement strand
CCACTAGAGGGGGACAGAGCGCCACAGCCTCTGCCTGGCCCAGCACCACCACTAGAGGGGGACAGAGCGCCACAGCCTCTGCCTGGCCCAGCACCACCACTAGAGGGGGACAGAGCGCCACAGTCTCTGCCTGGCCCAGCACCACCACTAGAGGGGGACAGAGCGCCACAGCCTCCTCATGACCCAACACAGCCACTAGAGGGGGACAGAGTGCCACAGCCTCTGCCTGGCCCAGCATCACCACTAGAGGGGGACAGAGCACCACAGCCTCCTCGTGACCCAACACAGTCACTAGAGGGGGACAGAGCGCCACAGTCTCTGCCTGGCCCAGCTCCACCACTGGAGGGGGACAGTGCGCCACAGCCTCTGCCTGGCCCAGCACCGCCACTAGAGGGGGACAGAGCACTACAGCCTCCGTGTGACCCAGCGCCATCACTAGAGGGGGACAGAGCGCCACAGCCTCTGCCTGGCCCAGCATCAACACTAGACGGGGACAGAGCACCGCACCCTCCGTGTGGGAAGAGACATAGTTGTGTAGGGAATTAGGATGACTAGGATGAGGAGCAGTGGTGAAAGCTGGCATGAGGGGAGAGGAGGGTGGGAATTGGGGACAGGTCTGAGGGGCAAGTTTGTTTAGGAAACCATGGATGAAGTCATTGCTCGATGGTTATATCTTTCTTTGACGGGTCTCTCTCTTGGGCTGATATTTTAAAAAAACAAAACCATAATTGTGTTATGTTCTGAGAACAAAACAGTTTATCCTTACAGCTTGTTATCTTGCCTGTGTGTTTGTGAAGCTTGTCTAGGAGAGGACATGAATTTGGTAGAAAAGCTGCCTGGCCATGCACCGGGGCTGGGGGCAGGAGTGGGTGGCTCTGGATTCTTAGCATCAGTGGAGCCCGAGGGCTGGCGAGGCTCAGTCTGCAGAGATGTTGGTGGAGCCCTCGCTGGGTTGTGCTGTCTCAACGCCAATACTCCTTCATTTTTTAAAAAAATACCCTCTATTGTAATGACTCTGGATACTGCACTTTATTTCTTTTGATTATGTATTATTATTATTTTACTCTGGAGCCATCTTTAGGGGGCCCATCATTGGGATCTGAGGCAGGTGCTCCCCAGCCATGCCTCACCCCTGCTGCAGACAGCCGGCAGCATGCATGTCAGGGATTCACTCAGCTCCTGTGGGTGACCAAATCAGGAGGACTGCAGCACACAGCCTTGACAACTGAGCTGCTTTGGAAAAGCCCAGGCCCGCTCCAAAGTTCAGAGTTATTGCAACAAGCAGCTTGGGAAAAAACTAAATGCAAAGAGCATCAAGCACGGCACCAAATTCCTCCCTCCTCCTAATCGGCAGCCTCTTTGCCCCAAACTGTGTAAACATATCATTTATTGCAGCGAGATGCTTGTCTCAGCCTCTCACGTACAGGTGCCAGTGAGCATGTCCAGAGGACTGGCCGCCACCACTGGAAACTTTCTGCTTCATTTGCTATGTCCTTCCCAGGAGCAGAATACCCTCATGGCCTGGCCTGGGCTCTGGGATCAGAGCTGGGACTGGCAGGAGAACAGCTGCCCAGGCCCAAACTGGGATCTGAGGAAGTGACAGATTGGAGAAAGGAGGAGAGACAGTGAAGTTTGGGGGGATGATTGAATTCCAGGAGATGGGGATAGAGGTGTGGCAAGGTTGTGGCAGGCCCAACAAGCTCAGGTTTCAATGATGGGTGGGACTCAGTGGCACTGGGAAATGGTTTAGAGTGGGTGGAATGCTGGCCTCACTCCCTCAGCCACCCACTCCAAAAATGTCTTAGCAAATGCTTCCTCCCTTGGAGCCAGCCCCAGGAATAGACACGTGTGAATCTCGGCTCTCTCAGGCACAATGCCAAGCCACCTGGCAAGCAATCAGGGAGTAGCTCCAGAATCCACTGTGCTCACTGGGACATAGATGCTAGGACTCCCACTACATCACAGAGCCAGGGCTCAGTTTTTGTGAATCTCTGCTCTCTTGGGCCCTGGCTTGTGAGAATCCGGGTTCTCTTTGAACATAAGAAGTGGCGTACTAGGTCAAACCAATGGTCCATCAAGTCCAGCATGCTGTTGCCGACAGTGGTCAATCTTGGTCACTTGGAAGAAGTACCCAACAGGTCACAATGGAGTGATCCATTCCCTGTTGTTCCAGCCCCCAACAGTAAGAGGTTACATCCCCCAAACCTACTTGACACATATGCCATTAATGGACCTATCCTCCAAGAACTTATCCAATCCCTTTTAAAAACTAGCTACACTACTAGCCGTGACCACTTTCTCTGGCAGTAACTTCCACAAGTTAACTGTGCGCTGAGTGAAAAAATACTTTCTCTTATTTGTTTTAAATCTGCTGCCAGGTAGTTTCATGGAGTGTCCCCTTGTCCTAGTACTGTTAGTGCGGGTAAATAACCGCTCCCTATTTACATGTTCCACACCACTCATAATTTTATAAATTTCTATCGTATCCTGTGAGAGACCCCCACCCTTGTCCCAGCTTCCTCAGTCTTGTCGAGGGGGGGGGGGGGGGGGGGGGGGGGGGGGGGGGGGGGGGGGGGGGGGGGGAGTTGCCATTACACTGTGGTGGAGGCTAAAGAGAGGGGAGGAATGGATCCCCTCACTCTATATACAGTCACTCCACTGCACCACTATCTTTAGCTTACTGTGGGTGCTATACCTCTTACCCAGAGGTTGACCACCCACCAGACTGGTTAGGGGCATGCGTAGATTGTTACCTCACATTCAGGAAGTAGGATACAGTCATGTGTGTTGTGCTCTGGGTGAATGGCACAGAATCTGCTGTCCCTGAGTTCTCCTCACTCCTCTTCTTAGGCTTTTGGGCTGTTAAATAACCCCGTCGGGCTCTTCCAGTCAGGGTGTCTGTTAATGTTGTCACGGGAGCATCTCAGCACGTGATGTCAGTCTACATCGAGGCTGCTTCTCCAGCTCTGTGTCAGCACGTCTCTCTTTCTTCTGATACTGGCTTCTCCCTCTCTGTGGTGAGTAGTACTCCTGGGATCTGTTGCTTCATACTGTGGCCACTCTGGGGTCCCAGCTGGGTCCGACAGTGGGATCATTTCTACCACTGTCACACACCCCGGTCATCAAGATGAGGTCCTGGGGTCTGGAGGGAACCAGTGCATCATCCCTCTGATGGGAGAAAAAGTCAGTGTTAGTGTGCAGGCGGCCTGAGCAGTGTACAATGTCGAATGCGAAGGGTTGCAGGGTTAAATGCCATTGCAATAGATGGTGGTTGGAGTCCTTCTCAGACCACAGCCATTAAAGGGGGCCATCGGTGACTAGGGTGAAACGGGCCCCCAGGAGATAGTATCGGAGAGCATGGGTGGCCCATTGTATTGCCAAGGCCTCTTTTTCAATTAGTATAGACTTTGTCCCTAGGATCAAGTTTCCAGCTGATGTACACAATAGGATGTTCATCCCCGTCTAATACTTGAGAAAGAACAGCTCCAAAAATGACATTAAAAACGTACATTTGCAAAATAAAGAGCAGCAGAAAATTTGAATTGTACAACACTGGAACTGAGTGCAAGCATTGCTTGAGGGTTTCAAAGGCCCACACCCATTGTGTGGACCACTGTACCTTTACGGGCTGACAATACCCTATGGCATCGGTTAAAGGGGCAGCAAAGCTAGCATAGTGTGGTACATGCCACTTGTAATAACCTGTAAGTACTAAAAATTGCTGGGCCTGCACCTTTGTCATGGGTATTATTAATTATTATTGTTATTATTATAAGCATTTATATATAGTGCCAGAAGCGTACCTGGTGCTTTACAGAGAATAAAATAGACATGGTCCCTGCCAGTCCTTCATTGCTTTAATTTTGTCTATCACAGGTTGTACCTGACCATTACCTACTCAATAGCCTAAGTAGGTAACTTCTTTTAGTCCTAATCAACATTTGAACGGGTTGGCAGTAAGGTTGTCACTAGCTATCTGCTCAAGGTGATATAAATGGTCTTCCCAAGAGCGGCTGAAGACAACAATATCATCAATATAGGCCACCACATATTCCATGTGGGATGCTAACACTTTGTCCGTGAGGTGTTGGAAAGTAGGGGCAGCCCCATGTAGGTAAAAGAGCATTCATCTGATTTGGAAGAGGCCGATATGCATGGGAAAAGTAGTTTTTTCTTGAGTTGCTGGTGTTAAAGGGATTTGCCAATATCCCTTGGAAAGGTGTATGGTATGGTCAATAGATATTGGGCTCCCCTCAAAATTGTTCCATCAATGTATCCACCTGTGGCATGGGGTAAGCATCAAAGCAGGAAATAGTGTTGATTTTCCAGAAATCAATGCAAAATCTTGAGCGGTTTGGCTTCCCTACTAGCACTGACTGACTTCACCACGGACTTTTGGATTCCTGGATGACTCCTAGGGCCACCATACTGACTATCTCCGCCTGGATGTCCCGACGTCAACTCGAGCTCAACATGGCCAAGACTGAACTCCTCATTTTTTCTCCCTCCTCTTCCTCTCCCTCTAACCTGACCATCTGCATCGATGGAGTCACCATCCATCCTGTTCTCCAAGCCCGTAGCTTGGGATTCATCTTTGACATGCACCTCTTTTTTAAACCTTACATTGACTCTGTTGCCAAATCCTGCCAATTCGCACTCCATAACATTGCTCGGATCTGCCCCTTTCTCTCTACCTCCTCGGCCAAAACCCTTGTTTATGCCATGGTTATCTCTTGCCTCGATTACTGCAACCTCCTCCTTGCTGGCCTCCCTTGCTCTCACCTGTCCCCCCTTATCGCAATCCAAAACTCCACTGCCAAGGTCATTCACTCTGCCCGTCGCTTCGACCATGTGCAGCCTCTCCTCTTCTCTCTTCACTGGCTCCCCCTTCCTGAACGTATCCTGTTTAAACGCCTGGTATTCACGTTCAAAACACTTCACAACCAAGTTCCCCCTTACCTCTCGGACCTAATCTCCCTACTCACTCCTGCACGTGCTCTCTGCTCTTCCTCTGCCCCCTCCCTCATTCTCCCTCGTTTCTCCTGCTCACCTAACTGCCTTGGACCCTTCTCCCTTGCCGCGCCCCATGCCTGGAACTCCCTCCCTACCCACATCCGCCTTGCCCCCTCCCTCCGCTCCTTCAAATCCCTCCTCAAGACCCACTTGTTTGTCTTCTCCCCTGTCTCTCCCACTGTCCCCTCTCCCTGTCTCCCCCTCCTTGTCTTTTAGATTGTAAGCCACAGGCAGGGACCACGTCCATATCTATGTTCTGTATGGCACCAAGTACATGACTGGCGCTATATAAATGTTTATAATAATAATAATAATAAATTAGTTTTCCATTGGTGTCAGGGGTTCTGTAGGGGTGCCTCCCATATGATCTTCCCTGGTTTGGTAATGATGTCATGTTCAATAAGGGTGGTATGTCCTAGTGATTTTACAAAGAGGTGCCTAAAACAATTCAACATTTCCATCCACTGTCCCAGTTGGTGGGGGCTCAACTCAGGTTCAAAGGGTATGTCCATAATGCTGCATAGTTTGGGTCTGGGCATAGAGGCCTCGGCGGTCAAGCTGTCGATAATGGTATTTTCTCTGTCCTCCCATTCTTTTAGTAGATAAATGTGATACAACTTAAATTCCTGTCTTCTGCCTGATTGACACATGTTATAATTGACATCCCCAACTGTGCAGACAACTTTGAAGGATCCTTGCCATGTGGCTAATAACTTCAACTCATTCAAGGGTAGCAGAACCAGCATTCTCTGTTTGGGTTGTAACTGGCATGGTCACGCTTTCCATGCTACACTATACTCTGCTTTCTTGCCGAAAGGTGAGGAAACTCTCTAACCTTATAATCTCTTCTGGGTGTTCTCTGCAACCGCAATCCTTACCACCCCTTGTCACAAGGGATCCTCTCATCTTCTGATCCTCCTAGGCATGGGGCCTATGGGGGTCCTTCCCTGGAGTCCCTAGGGAAGATGGAGCTACTTCAAAGGCCTCACAGCTTTTCATTAATTCTATGGCTTCCTCTAGTGTAGCGGGCTGGTAGCGTTATGGTATTTTCAGTTTTATTCTCTATCCCTTTCCGAATGATTCCTAACATTTTGTTTGCATTTTTGACCACCGCCACACACTGAGCTGAGGATTTCAATGTATTATCCACAATGACTCCCGAGATCCTTTTCCTGAGTGGTAACTCCTAATTTAGAACCCAGCATTGTGTACATATACTTTGAGTTATTTTTCCCTATGTGCATCACTTTGCACTTGTCCATGTTAAATTTTATCTGAGGGAATGGGACAGGCTGAGGGAATGGGACAGTCATGTAAGTCAATCAATCAATCGTTTATTAAGGCATCAGCGTCCGCCATGGCCAACAAATAAACAAACAAACACACATAAACAAACAATACAATTAACACAAAAAACTTTTAAAATATACAAACATTACAGATCCCTAAATTAAAATAATTACTGGGTGGAGTCACAGGGTTCTCACCTCTTTGCCCAAAGATAGAGGGAAAACCCTGCAGTCAGTTAAATATAAAAAACAATTTAACCCATTCCATTGGAATAACTTGGGTAGATATGGAAAAAAAAACTAACACAAACCTCTAATTGGAGGAAACTCCCAACTTTAACTTTAACCGGGCATAATAGATTCCCGCCTTTTTGCAGCCAAAAGTAAGACTGTTGCAACAGCCACCAGGTCATCAAAAGATGCTAAATTGCTCAAATAAGCAAAGGACTCTGTAGCTCCTATATCTTTCTCAGTCAATAAAGGAATTAGCCAGGTCTCCCTTAACTGTTTATAATATGGGCAATTTAAGAGGAAGTGCTCAACTGTTTCTATTGTTTGCATTGAGCACAAACATCTACGATCTCCATAACACTGCGGTCTGAATCTGTTGGAGGCGTAAAAGAGTATACTGCTTCCTCAAATGTCTATTACTCAACATATCTAAATGAGGTTCCCTATTAAAACTAAGTTTGAAAAAACCCAGGTTAGGGGCCACCTTCCATGACCTAAGTATTGCAAGATCTTCCTGAATGGTTAAATCTCTGGACCTCAATTCCATTTCTTTTTTCATGCTGAAGGCCAGGGAAGGTTGGCTACTCCCAGACCTCTCTTCCTGGAAGACTTAATTCAACTATCAAGGAATTGGGGTACAGGAGGAAAGGTGGATAAATTATAATTATACACACACCTCCCTATACACCAGTTTTCATTTAGGTGACAGTCAATCTGAATATAATTGGCAATATGTCACTCCCACATCTGGGCACTTATTTTCAGAAGTCAAGGAGAAAATGAGTATTTTTTATCAAAGGGGATGATCCAGCATCAGTACTAGTGGGGGAAATGCTTCTCACAGGGGCAGAAGGGTCACAAAGGGGTGAGAAAGTTAGCAGCCATTCAGGGATTATTCCTAGTAGAAGAGCGGCTCAAGGCCACAAATCACAGGACTAGACAATGGCACAACGAGTTCCAATAGATAATTGAGGAACTGAGAAGGGAATTGGTTGCCTATAAGGGAATAGTGGAGAATTATCCAGGAGGGGGCCTGCTCGCGGGTCTCCCATGGAACATGACACCCCAATGGCCTCTTATCGTGATCAAGACAGAGGTGACCCAGGAGGGGAATCAAGCCAATGGAAGAAGATGGGATGTAGTGGAGGTAAAACCTTTCAGTCTAGAACAATTGAGAACTCTCACCCAGTTGCTTGGGGAGGTGAATTGGGAGCAGATCTGGGATTGGAATGGATTAAGTCCTGGAACAAACAAACCAGTCTAGAGGGACTAACTGCAGGATCTGGTAAGGGTACTGATGGTAAGCATGACCCCCAGGGCATTATTCCTGGCTCTCAGATGGAGTGAAGACAGAAACTGAAGGGAATACACAAATGATCTTTTGGATTATATTAGAGCTCCTGTTTGAAGGGGCACTGCTGGTTAGTGTAGTAGGGAAACTGAGACAGAGATCTGAAAAGAGCCCAAAGGGCTTCTTCAAATGTCTTTGGACAGTTTATGGATTTGTGGTACCAGATTCCAATCGGGGAGGATGTATGGTTTCACCAGTTATCCTATACAGGACTAAGCAGTGACATTAAAGGGAAGCTTGGGATCTTTGTGATGCCCATTTCTGCTTGGAAGAACATCTCAGTTATTCCAGTTGGGCATGGAACTGTCACGGGAAGAGGCAGATTCAGGAAGGAAGGGAAGAGGGGAACGGGGTTTCCTATGTCCTATCCCCCAAACACACGCCTTTGCCCTATGCTCCAGAAGGATTCTCACGAGGTTAATGCCCATCAGGATAGTAGTTGGACCGATATGCCTCACAGAGACCAGGTCCCGATCATCATAGGGCGTGGAGCGTTTGTAGGGAGCCGTGGTCTCACACCGTACGCCTCACACCATATGCACTCCTTGCATAACCCACACCAGCAAGGGGAAGGAACGGGGCGTGGTACGGATGAGGGGGGGAACTGGGGAAGGGGACCCAGGAGCAGGGGCGTCGGGGAGGGGGCTTGCACCCGGCGGTGGAGCGGAACAGAACCCAAGGGTGGGGGAAGGGCTATTGTTCCTGTCCTCTCACGCAGCGTTCTCACTCACACACACACTAGCAATGACACAGGGGGAGAAGCAAGGGTCCAACACTTGAATCACTCTGAATCAATCACACTCAGGGAAGGGGAAACAAGGGGCTACCAGTATTCCTAACACAAACAGTATGCACAATCACAAGGTAGAAGCACGTAGCTCGCTCTCAGGGGCCGGTTTCTCCACTGCAATCACCAGCGCTGAGTGTTCCTCGGCGCTGGTATTTATACTGGAAGCCCTACCCCCCTGTGCACCCTGAGGCGCGCAGAGCGATGCACAGGGGGCGGGGCCATGCTGGCAGCATTAGACAGCCCCGAACCCGCAGTCCCCGCATCCATCGGTGTCGCCGGTCTGAGCCGCGGCAGGGGGGGGTGTCCAGCACCCCCTGCGGCGCTGGGGAGGACCCGTAGGCCGCGCCAGGGTCCCCTGGGGGTGCCAACGGCAGGAGGGGATGACAGGAACAGAATCTTGGAAGAAAGGAGAGGTTATGAAGTCTTGTAAAAAGGCTCAGGAAAACTGCTTTCCTCTGATACCACTGATTTAGCTCCACCCAAGATACAAGAATTACTGCAGAGATTAAAGAACCATGAGGATGTAAGAAACTGGATCCCGTATTGGGATGTCCTTGCTAGACTGGGGCATTATGAAGATATTATATCAGGAAAACCACAGGCTGTGAGAGAAAGATGGAGGTGGCGAGGGTTATGCTCTCAGCCCCCTATGAAGACAATAAGAGTGAGGTGGCTTGTTTCCTCTTCCAGGGAAAGAGTCATAGCGATATTAGCCTTGATCCATGAGAGTGCTCCAACACCACTCTAACAGTACAGGGAATCCAGTTTAGGGTTTTGACTGTTACTGGGGTGACACTTTTATTGTTATCCAAAGCCCTTGACAGTACAGGATTTTGGAACACTGTTGAAAAGAAAGAAGCTGAAGGGTTCTCTGGGCAACCTAAGTGGGATAATTAAAGTTTACAAAGAACTTGAATTATCCATTTGAATATGGGCCGATAATTGGGCAGTGAGCATGGCATGTTCTGGGTGTGGGTGGTTACTAAACAAGATTGTGGGAGGCTAACTGGTCCTCCAATTATGGTTGAGGGTGGTACTCCAGCCCCACAACACCAATATAAGTTCCCAGCTGAGGCAGATGAATCCTTGACAGAAACTATAGTATACAGGGGTTGGAATCAGCAGGTATATTGGTGGAATGCCAGTCGCCAATTAACAGCCATATTTGGCCTGTTAGGAAACGTAATGGGTCATGAAGATTCACAATCAACTAGAAAACTGAATAAATGTACCCCAGCCATTGCCCCTGTAGTCTCAGTGTACAAAGAGGTGCTGACAGCATTAGAGAAAGGGGCTGCATGGTTCTCGATGCGTCTAATGGGTTTTGGAGTTTGCCACTGGACCCCAAGTGCCAGTTTAAATTTGCTTCTACCTTCAAGGACTGACAATACACTTGGACACATTTGCCTCAGGTATTTCTTATTTCCCACTGTCTGTTTCATCAAGCTCTTGCTAGGGTTCTAGGCTCAATGCAGTACAGAAGGAATATTGTACAGTATGTAGAGGATGTGTTGATATTCACAGAGACATGAGAAGAGCATTTGGAAGTCCTAAATGAGGTGCTACAGCTGGTTAAACCAGAATAAGGCACTTCTATGTATCGAATAGTTGGCATACTGTGGGGGTTACCTTGAATGCAAATAGGAGGTCCCTGGATGCACACAGAGTAGAGGTAATTTGTAAACTACCCATACCCTGTGATGTATCCAGTTTGTCACAGGTGCTGAGTTTTGTCAAGAACATATTCCCAACTATGCCCTACTGGCAAAACCATTGTTCTGGTTGCTTATGAGGGGAGAACCCTTGAACTGGACCCCAATAAGCCATTTTACTTGGAAGTCAGCACTGGACTGGAGAGTCTCTCAGCAGTCTTACTCCAAGGGTACATGGATGGTTGGCTCCTGACCCCTTTAAGGGTTTATGATGCCACAGTTGTTGCCCATGTTCTTTATGGGGCAGAAGTGTGGGGATTCTCATTGAGAGATTTATATTTATTTATTTGTTTACATTTATTAGCCGCCCCCTCATGCCCATGGCATCTCGGGGCAGCGTACAACAGAAAAATAATAAAACAACAATAAAACAATTAAAAACATTTTAAAACCCATCTAAAAAAAAAGTCCCCCCCCCCCCATTTTAATTATCCCAACCCACCCTCCCCTCCTCCGAAGACCTGGGAGAACAGCCAGCTTTTGCAGGCCCAGCCGAAGACCAACAACTTGGGGCCAAATGGGATTCCTCCGGGAGGGAGTTCCACAATTGTGGTACGGCCACCGAGAACATCCTCTCCATTGTGGCCCCCTGTTTTACACAGGGGACCTCCACGAAGGCACAACCCGGTGGACCGTAGGGGTTGTTCTGGGATGCGGAGGGTAAGGCGGTCCCTGAGGTATGAAGGGCCAAGACCGTGTACGGCCTTATAGGCCAAAACCAACACCTTGAATCTGGCTCGGTACACTATAGGCAGCCAATGCAGCGTGCAGAGCACGGAGATGATGTGCTCCCGCCGGCTCGTCCCCATAAGGAGACGAGCCCCCGCATTCTGCACAAGCTGCAGCCTCCAAACCAGCGTCAAGGGAAGCCCCATGTAGAGCGCATTGCTGTAGTCCAGCCTCGAGGTGATGAAGGCATGGGCGATGGTGGCCAGGGCAGGTCTGGAGACATATGGACGCAGCCTCTGCACCAGATACAGCTGGCAGAAGGCAGCTTTAGCCACTGCCTCCACCTGCCGATTCAGGCAGAGATCTGAGTCCAACAATACCCCCAGACTCCGAACCTGCTGGGCTACGGGAGGGCGGACCCCCTCAACGAGGGGAGCTGACACCTCCTTCGCCCTACCCACTACCATCACCTCTGTCTTATCAGGATTGAGCTTCAGTCTGCTCTGCTGTAACCAATCAGCCACGGCCTCCAAACGTTGGGACAGTACTGAGATGGCAGGACCTGGGTCAGTCGAAAATGAGAGGTAAAGCTGGCTGTCATCAGCATATTGGTAGTAACGCACACCAAACCCTCTCACGATCTCCCCCAAGGGCTGCATATACACATTAAACAATAATGGAGACAGAATGGAACCTTGCGGAACGCCACATTCCAGGGCCTGGGGGCTGGAAATTTTTTATTTTATTTATTTAAAACTTGTATCCCGCCCCTCCTGCGCAAAGGTAGCTCAGGGCGGCAAACAACACAAAAGATTTAACAATAAAACATTTAAAAACCAACAAATTTTAAAACAAATCATAAAACTTACCCTCCCTCCCAAACCCTACCCCTCCCCCTCGTCAAAAGGCTGGCGAAACAGCCAGGTCATACACAAACGTCAAAACAACAGGAGGGTGGGGGCCAACCAAGCCTCCTCTGGGAGTGAATTCCACAGCACGGGGACAGCCACCGAAAAAGATCTCACATCAGTGGCCACCCATCTTGCCCGGGGAACCTCCAGAAAGGCCCCCATGAATGACCTCAGGGGTCGCACGGGCACATGGTGAGTGAGGCGATCCTGCAGATAGGCAGGGCCCAGGCTGTGAAGGGCTTTAAAGGTCAAAACCAGCATCTTGAACCTAGCCCGGTGCTTTTATAGGCAGCCAGTGCAGAGCCTGGAGCACTGGTGTCATGTGCTTCCTGCGACCCGCCCCAGTAAGGAGACGGGCCGTGGCATTCTGCACCAGCTGCAGCCTCTGGAACAGCTTCTCGGGCAACCCCACATACAGCGCGTTGCAGTAATCCAGTATTGAGGTGATGAAGGCATGGATGACAGTGGCAAGGTCAGAGTCTGAGAGATATGGCCGAAGCTGCCGGACAAGATGTGACTGCTGAAACGTACTCCCCGCCACGGCCACAACCTGAGATTCCAGGCTGAGCCGTGAATTGAGGCGCACACCTAGACTCCGTACCTGCGAGACCATGGGAGAGCGAACCCCACCCCCACAAGAAGAGATTTGAGAAGTGCCTCAAAATCAGTTGGAAGTGGATCAGTTGGAAGTGCCTCAAAATAATTTTTTTTTAGTCTTGATGGCCTTTCTCACAGTTCCAGCATTATTATTAAGACTACAATTGGGCTGGGAAGCAATTCAGACCAAGGGTGGTATTAGAGTTTTGTCTTATTGGTTTCAAATTATGGATTATTCTACAATTCGGTTTCCATAAATGTGTCTCATTGAAGACAAGTTGACGCCTCGTTTTAATCAGTCCCCTTGGTTGACATTTCTTTTGAAAATTTTATCTAGTATGGGTTTTGGCTATTATTCTTTAGATAATCAAAGACTGTTCTCACCTCAGGATAAGGTTTTGTTGTTTACCAGGATAAGGGATATTGCAAAGGGACCTTGCTCTGGCAAGAGCCTCCCGTATTGCCCCAAGGTACATCTTATGGGAAATTCAGGATGGGATGGCCAGTTATTTTTCTATGGCTCTTTTACCATCACATAGAAGGGACACCCCCTAGCCCTAAGCAGGGGGGTGAGTTTGTGACCGCCCTCCCCCGAACAGGGTGCCGGGCGGGGAGGGGACAGGGGTTTCCTTTGCCCTCCCCCGCCTGCCTATTGAACGACGGCACCGGGGGGGCCAATAGGGGGGAGAGGAGGGGCACCTGGGTGGGCGTATATGGGTATATTTACCTGTGCCGGCCAGGTGCCTCATCCTCTCTGCAATCCCGGCGACCGCTTGCGGAGGCTTTCCCACCCAGCCTGTCCCCTTTTGCAAACTGTTTCTGCAACAATTATTGTTTATATTGTGCTGAGTGTTTAGGTATTGTGCTGAGTGTTTAATCCACAGCTGTGAGCGAAAGCTGGTCACTGTTTTCAGGGTCGAGGAGGAATTTTCCTGCCGACCTAATTGTCTCAGAAGGCCGTCGGGTTTTTCGCCTCCTCTGCAGTCGTTATGTTATGTTGTGTATGTTAGAATAGATTGCTCAACACTTTTCCGACGTCTGGTCGCAACTGTGGCGGTTAGCGGGGTAGGAACCGTGCTGTGGCAGTTAGCAGGGTAGGAACCCCTATGAGCTGAGGGGTCGCGCTTGTACCCATTACCACTTGGGAACTGGGGGGGGTCAGAAGGCCGGGGCCCCAGCCCAGGCTCGGAACGGCTGGTTTGGGGGCGGATAACCCGGCTTGACCGAAGGGGAGGGTGAATTCGAAGGGTCGGTTCACCCGGGCAGGGAAGGTGGAATTTAGCTCAACCCCCCATGGGCCTGTTTTTTGTAGCATGGCTCCTCCCCGCTATTATGCACACAGGTTGTTTAATATGGTTGTATTGCTCTTATGTGTAAGCTATGTTTTAATAAATTTGCGGCCAAGGCCTTTTAACCCCAGAGCATATCACTGTCTGTTCATGTGGGTGGTGCGGGCACAAATGCTCTAATCCGATTTAGATTGGAACAATCTGCCATGGCGATGGTTGAGGGTCGTCATTTAGGTATTCTCAAAGCAGAACGAAAGTGTCCATTTTGTAAAATAATCCTTGAAAATTTGATTCATTATGTTCTAGAGTACCCGATTTATGAGACTCTTAGAGATAAGTATTTGTACCCATTTCCTGCTTGTTTGAAGTCCTTTTTTAGTCAAGAAAAGATTATATGGATTTTCCAACAAAACAAAGAGTCCTTTATTAAGAGATTGGCTGGGTTTGCCTTTCAAGCAGAGGCTACTAGGCGACAGTGTTTGGTTTTGGCTACCTAAGATTTGTGGGAATAGTATTGGATATTGTATTTTTGTTTTCTTTTGTATATTTATGTATCTTTTTTGGTTTTGATTGTCTTATGATGAATCACAGCTATGCTAGAGTCCCAATAAACTTGACTTGGTTGGCGCCTGTGTCTTTCACCTCAAAGGTTTTAGAAGCAACAGAAATAATATAGACAATGTGAAAGACAGTTGCTAGCCATCTATTGGGTGGTGGTGAAGATTAGTTATATTGTAGGCTTAACAAAGGAATTTATATGTGCTCTCTACACCCCAATACAATTTCTGTTGTTTAACGGTATACAATCAAAGGCTGGCTCGGTGGGCCCTCCTCCTATCAGACAGGAATTTAGACGTAGATAAGGTTACAAAACCCTCAGTTCTGGCATATGGTCTGGGCTGTGATGGTGAGGAGCATGTTTGTGAGGAGGTGGAATCACTGGGACAACTTCCCAGGTACTTTGAGGAAGGGGAGAACCTGTCCAAAGCATTAGAAGATATATATGAGAATTTATGGACTTTTTACCAGGATAACCACCTGCAAGTAGGTGGCATGGCTATTGTGGACCCATAAACAGGGGAAGCTATTCAGAAGACAACTTCAGAAGAAGTTGACCAAAGTGTCAGTTCAGTATGCTGAGACTGCAGCCATTGCTTTAGCCTTACAAAATACTGGTAAAGATATACTCATTACAACCTTCTCAGACTCAGAATGGATGGTCAGTGACCTTACAAGTTGGGTTCCCTTTTGGAAAAAGAGAAATTGAATGGATTCCGACAACCAGAAAGTAGCTGAGCTATTCCAGCATATCATCAATTTAGTCAATGCACAAGATCTGGTACCCAGGGTAAGAAAAGTTAAAGCACATAAAAATGAGGCATTGAAGCTGAGTGGAACCAATGTGCAGACAAACTGGCCAAAGCAGCAGTGCGAGTGGCTCATGAGCCCTTCTACTGAGAAATTGCATTTACTGTTGACAGAAGGTGGGAGCAATGTTTTGCTCCACCATAAGTGATGCGGTCTGTGTTTAATGGACCAATCACAGGACCCCATGGCTTGTTGGAAAAGGGAGGAATTTTGTGTTTGAGCATATACTAACCTCAGAGCCTAAAGTCCATTATGTGGGGGAAAGGTGTTTCTGTTTTTCTCTTGTAGAAACCACTAATGTTGTAACCTTGAATGGTTGTAGAATGGTGCTGCCAGTTGGTCAATATTGTACCGAGGGAGAGGGACCCAGTTCCAGATGCAGAATAAAATGTATGTTCCTCCAGAGCTCCCAGAGTTTCAGCTGACTGTGGTCCCGCATTCGGTGGTGGCATCACAAGATTTGCATTTAAGAGAACATAATGAACTCATTTGCCAGATGAAGGACTTTGCTGCATTGGACAACTTACTTAAGTTTTTGGAGAAAACTGCAGAGAGGACTCTTATTGAAGTCAAGCATGAATCTGGACTAATTACAACTGTAGCAAATAAGATGGCTAAAGCTGCAACAATGACTACGTCAGACTGGGTTGATATTGGAGTTAATCCTATGTTACAGATGTTTCTTTTGAAAGTTATGTTTTGTTTCACTACGTGAGTGTTCTGTGTGGTTAAAGCCAGAAGTGGGGTGGAGAATTGGCCTTGGAAAGCTTCTCTTGGTCACGAACTGGTCCTGTGACTGCAAAGAGCATGAATTCTAGGTTGCCTATGAGACTGGGGATTTGTTGGGTCATTGAGGCTGGCAAAAGTTGGAGATGGTAGGGACCTACATCTCGAAGGAAGGGACTCTTGTTAAGTAGCCATTCCCCCACCTCCTGTGGACTGAAACCTGCAGAATACCTATTTAAAGAAAGGTCAACTGTAGTGCAGACTGAGGGAATGGGACAGTCATGTAAGTCAGTCCAAGATAGGCTCCTGCTCTTTGAGTATCCTCATTCTCTCAGTGAGTTCAATGCCCCAAGTAAGCTCAAAAGCCTGGGTAAAGACACTGTGAGTGGGAGGTTTGAGTTTGGAAACAGCCCTGGATTGAGACTCCTCCAATCAAGGAAGGGCAAGTGTAAGGAGAATGGTAAATCCACCAATAAGAAAGAAACTGAGTTTAATCAGCAAGGGGAGGCCAGGGGACTGTCTGTTCTTCTGTTGGGAAAAGGGTGGACAAAGCTGTTGATGTAAATGTGGCCTGTAACGCAGTCCCTCTCAAGGGGTCACTTCCAGGCTGTCACATGACTCAGACACAAATTCACCAGACACCAAGGGGTTCATTTCCAATTATTTATCTTTAACCCCAACCCAGAGGTTTCTCCTGCGAACGTTTCCCCAGCTGTTCAGGTGGCAGGTTTAAAACCCCACGCTGCCTGCAGCACTCGTAAAGCGCGAGCACTCAGTGGCTCCAAGCCACTTGAAGCAGAGAAGGCATAAGCCTCCCTGCTACATGGTCCACCCTAGCATGCCGAGGGCACAAGCGGGTGAAGAAAATGGCTATATAAGGGGAGAAATTAGCTCCTGTGGCTCACTTGTGTCCTTGGCCAGTTGGCTGGGACTGGGACTGAAGGCTGCGCACTGGAGGGACTGGACACTGCTTCTTCATTGTGCTGTCTCTGACTGAGCTTAGATGCCTTCTGAAAGTCCAGATACACTATAACGACTGGCTCTCCCTTGTCCACATACTTCTTTATACCCTCAGAAAATTGCAATAGATTAATGAGGCATGACTTCCCTTTGCTAAAATACATGTTGAGTATTCCCCATTAATCCAGGTTTATCAATATGCTCTGTAATTCTGTTCTTAACTGTTTCCACCAGTTTGCCTGGCAATGTCAGGCTCACCAGTCTGTAGTTTCCAGGATCACCTCTGGATCTCTTTATATTTGCTACCCTTCAATCTTCTGGTACAACGGCAGATTTTAGTGATAGGTAACAAATTACCAATAGTAGGTCTGTAACTTATCTGAGTTCCTTCAGAACAACTGGTCCTGGTGATTTGTTACTATTTAGTTTGTCAATATGCTATAGAACCTCCTCCAGAGTTGCACTTATTTGTGACAACTCTTCCAATTCTTCACCTACGAAGATTCAGTCCAGTGTGTGTATCTTCCCAACATCCTCAGTGGTGAAGACCAAAGCAAAGAATTCATTCTTCTGATGTAGAAACCTACTCCCCTGTACATAGTGCATACAGACACTGGAGTGGAGTGCCTCAGCAGGGCCCATTCCATCTTCTGCCCCATGGCCCATTCCCACCTAGCTACACCCCTGTACATAGTGCATACATACACTGGGGTGCTCCAGCAGGGGCCATTCCCACCTAGCTATGCCCCCGGCTGAGACACCATGGCTGCACTGTGCAGAATTGAGCCCAGGCTGCTTTCACTTCCGAAACATCGAGCCAATTTGACTGTTTTTTTTTAACCCTGTGGTTTCCCTGGGGGTCATGAACTTCCACCCTCCCTCCCAATCTGCATCTGTTCCTGCTCTGCAGGGGGTATTGCAGAATTCTAAGGTGAAGAGACCTCAAAGGCCATCTAGTCCAAACCCCTGTGCCGCGGCAGCACCCATCTGGCCTAGACTGCCTTGGGGCTAGTGCACTAGAGGAGCAGAGGCAAGTTTTGTGGATCCCCTAGTCCTGCCCTCCCCATCCCCACAAAGAGGGACCTGCCCCCCAGGTGGCTGTTCCCTCTGGGCTGCCGCTCTGCAGCACTTGGTACGGTAATTGGCTTGAGGATGGAGGGCCAGCATAGAGTACCCGTGAGTTACTGCCAAGCCATGGCAAACCCTGTGAGGCTGGTGTGCTCTTCTATCCCAGCATGCACCTGCAGTGAGGCACAGCCACTGCAGCCTCTGGGACTGACTAACTAGGCAGAGGCTCAGGCCATTAGCCAGAAGGGGGTGAGATGGGAGGGGGGGGGGGTCAAAGGTGAGGAACAAGGATTCTACGGGCTCCCCTCTCCCATTGTGAGCTCACCATTTGTTCTTTAATCTGCATTTCCCTTGCCCCGGTATCAGTGCATTCGCACAGTTGCTGATTCCCCTGCATTTCAGTAGCCCCACCCACTGCATCTGGGCAGAAAACAGAAGATTATCAAGGAGCCCAGGGAGTGGTAAGCATTTCACACAACACTCAGAATGAGGGTTTGTGCTGCTGCCCCTTGAAAGAGTTGTGTAAACAAGTCCTCCTTCTTGGCCTGTGCTTCACTGGGTGTAAGCTGGCACCGCCTCCATGAAACCAGGGCTCATTGCCACCACTCCCCACCTGCCATCCCCTCCCCTCTGGCACTCCCAGGGGACAAGATTCAGTCTGTGGCAATGGGTGGCAATTACCATGCTGCAAACGCAGAGGAAACCTGCCATCTGCCCCTCTGTCTGAGAGTCGGCGGGAGCATAGCAAAGCAAAGTAAAGTGTGGGTGTGCGGTGGGACAGGGCAGGGGGATCTGGTCACAGCACAGCTGCCTTTGCCCTGTCAGCACCTCCAGCCCCCAGGCTGCCAGGAGCATTTGGTGGGGGAGGCCAGTGGGCAGGCTACAGACAGTGCAAAGAGGTGCATTCCTAGAAAGCTCAGCCTGCCTGCCCACTGGCCCTTCCCACAGAAAGTTTTAATTAGCTACTCCCCACCCCGGTTTGCCTCTCTGCCACCAGCCACAGGAATGCATCCTGGCCCCATTGCCACTGTAACCTCTGCCCACAACTGCCAGCTGGGTTCTACATCCTGAGGAGATGCTGAGGTCCTATGCCCGCAGGAGACTCTAGAGAGTTCCTCCTTCGACTGGCCCCAGCCTCCTCACATCAGCACATCCGCTCTGCCCAAAGGAGCTAAGCTTGTGTCCTGAGCCTCCCAGTGCAGCACTGACTGGCTTGATTCACACAGACACATGTACACCCCCGGCGCTGGCACAGAGGACCGAGTGTCACCAACAGGACACCAGAGGCTCAGCCCAGCTCCAGAGCCTGCTTTTCAGAGAGTCAGGAGAATGAGGGCAGAAGGGAAGGCAGGGGCTCCAGGGACACTGAGGGCTGGGTGACACCGATGAATGGTTTATTTGAATCAGGCTTCTGGCCATATCAAAGTACATCACACAGTTTATACAAAACACTAATTCACAAATATTCATAAATAAAATAAGGAAAAAATAATCTAACCCCAAAGTTAAATTCCCACAAGCAAAAATGCCCATTATCTAGGATTTACAATTTGCATCATGTCATTAGACACCAGCGCATAATCCAGAACACTACCACCTGCAGAGTTCACAGATGTAACTTTACCCTCCAGGTCTGCTGTAGTCCTACCATTCAGAATTCCTGTGATTGGTCCATTAAACACTGACCACATCATTTATGGTGGAGCAAAACATTGCTCCCACCTTGCCTTATTGATTACTCTATCCTGGGACACTCTATCCGTATTTGGCAGCATGTAATTCCTATCCTCATCTGGTAACCCTCGAGCCTGCAGAATTGACTGCATATCTGCCCTGATACAAGTATTAAAGTCCCCTATAAGTACCCACTTTTCGGTCTGAGCTACCTCTAATACCAGGGCCAACGTCTGCCAAGCCTGAGGGTCCACATTTTTGAAACTCATGGGATACCCTGAGGCAGCTCAGACAGTAGATATTAAAGAGTTCAAACGTGAGCCTAAACCTCTGAGGAGTGCAGAGCTAATACACCACTCTGGGATATACTAGACTGAAAACAAGTCAGATCTAGTTTGTTAGAGACAAATATAACTAGGTCTCCACTAGGTCTACCTCTGCCCAATGGGGGGTAGGTCTACTAGGTCTACCTCTGCCCATGGGGCAGTGGCTGGAACACACCAACAATAAAAACCCTCCAGCTCCATTTCATCCTCCTGGAGTACCCAGGTCTCTTGAAGACACACTATGTCAAAACCTTGGAGGTAACATAGAAACTTTTTGTCCACTAATTTTGATTTCCACCCTTATTAACATTTATATAGCACCGGTCACGTACCTGGCGCTGTACAGAACATAGAAATAGACACAGTCCCTGCCTGTGGCTTACAATCTAAAAGACAAGGAGTGGGAGACAGGGAGAGGGGACAGTGGGAGAGACAGGGGAGAAGACAAACAAACATTCAAGCGGATGCGAATTCCCAGGTGAGTGCGCTTGGCCTGGTTACAATCAGGTTGGTTGCAGCAGTCTGCAGAGGAGGGCAGACTAGCAGACATTTGGAAAGGCAGCAAGGAAGAGCCAGGATTCAAAGTCTCCCTATGTCCCCTCTCCTTGTCTCCCCCCTCCGTGTCTATTAGATTGTAAGCCGTGGAACCGCGTCTATCTTATTGTTCTGTAAAGCACCAGGTACACAGCTGGTGCTATACAAATGCTTATAATAATAATAATAATAATTAATAATTAATAAAATGAGGGTTAGATCTGCATGAATTTGCATACTCAATTATGCAAATATATGCAACACTGGGTGCAGCTCTCTGTAATATTGTCACAGTCAGTTGGTTTTCTGCTGGCATGTAATTGAATATGCAGATTTATGCAGATCATGGCTGTGTCCCGTGTGCAGCTGTCTCTGGTGACCCCACGCGGCGAAAGGAGGAACCGCTCAGACCCGGAACCTTTGTCCGGGGACAGGTTTCCCCTGGGTCCACTGAGCCGCCGGACCAATCTGAGCGCTGCAGCCAGAATCGGCCTCCCGCTTTTTCCTTGGCAGTCATTTTCCCAAACAACTTGTCTGAAGTAAACTAACTGTCTTCAGGGCATCAGCCTGGCCTCAGCCTTCCCCTTTGATCCCCACCAGGTAGACCTCTTCATCAGAGTGTCCTTAGACTAGGACAGCCCAAGAGGTGTCCTCTATTACTAAATCTAAAAATGTGCAACCCTTCTCCCCCACTACTTTGGCTTGCTGGGGGGCGGGGCAGATCACTATTGTTCTTCCTCTTCTGCCTTTGAGCTGATCCTGACAGCATAACCCTACTGGCCTCCAGGAATGCCTCTCTTTCTTCCAAAAAGGGAACATCATTTCCTAACTCAAAATCCTCCAGATATCTATGTTTGGCCCAGTTTTGGCTAATCATGGCTGGATTGCTCAATCCCAGAATACCACCATCCCAGGATTTTCCTTGCCATTCACAGAGACAGAAACACCATCTGTATTCCCTTCAGCAGGCACCAAGATGACTACTGGATCTAAAAGGGCCTTACAGATCCCAGCTTCCGTGCCTCCAGCCTCATTCCACAGAGTGGGTATGCTATGTGTGGTACTCTGTAGACCATCATATTTATAGTTACAAGACCCAGCTCTCTCTGCTTGATCTCCCCTTCCAGAATCCGTATCTGCAACCTCCTCAGTGATCTTTCCTTGTAAGAATGATCACCCACCCAAACCCCAATCCCCCCCTTCCATAGTTTCAAGATCTATAAAAGATGTTATCCAATCTCCTTCTATTACTTCCCCCAATTTATTATGGCAGAGCTCGTCATTAAAAGGGGCAGATACTAACTCCTTACTGCCAGCTTGCACTGTCTCCATTTCCAACCTGTCAGCGTCCATTCCATGCTCCTAGCCTTGTACCCACCACCTTCTTATATCAGCATCCTGGGTGCCTCTGCCTAACTGTGCCTCACCTACCGGGGAGACTGAATCTAAATGTGAAGATACCTTAGCCAAACATATGCTCCTAGCTAGGGGTGGGACTTGGGGGGAAATACTGGTTACCAGATTTCTGAATACCAGATTAGAACTGGTATACCTGTACCAGATCTTTTCCCATTGAAATCAATGGGCAACTTTTCCCATTGAAATCAATGGGAGAGAAAAGTAAAACCGAAATTACCTGCAAATGCAATTAAATTACAAAAAAAGAGTAAAAATACAAGTGAATCTAACTGCTAACTAACCAACCAGTACCACCAGACCACACTTTGTGCCCCACAGCCCCTATTAGACCCCACGGCGAACTACCTATTTTTTATTATATTATTATTATTATTTAAAATTAAAATAGGGTTTTAAACTTTTTTTTAAAGCAAGGAACAGCCAGTCACACAGGACCAGCCAGTCCCCAGCACACTACACTTTGTGGCCCCAGCCCCCACGGCCCCCTGTAGCCTCCAATGGGCCCACTACCTTTTTTTTTTAAAGCAATAGTTTAACTTTTTTCCCCACAGTGCTGCCACTCAGAAATCTGATTATGAATAAATCACAGCCACCAACTGCCAGTATTAATAACAGAGACGGACTACACTAGTCCTAGACTAACTTAGACTACACTTTGTGCTCAGTCACAGTCAGTAGCCCGCAAGGGCTGGCCCCAACGGCCACGTACTAATATTTTTTTTTTAAAAACTGTTTTTTTTCCCCACATCACTGCCGCTCAGAAATCAATCACAAGAAATCATCAGATTGATTCTATCACAGCAATTGATTCTATCACCACCAGCAGCCCAGAAATCGCAGTTCAGAGTTTAATGCGGGGTTAACTTACAACATTGCATCACTGTTAGTTTTGTTTACTTTTCCCCCCCAACCAGATCCACAAAAGAGATCACGTTGCTTTCGTCTACCTTTATCCTGAACCTCCGAATCCTCGATCTTCATTCCCTCCTTGGCCACCAGTAGTCTTCTTAATGGTTCCTTTTTGCGGGGTGATAAGAATATCCTTTCACCACCACCCATTTCTCAATTCACACAGATACACTCACACAGGTAAGATTTATTAAGGGTTCCTCTTAACATAAGGGCTCATTTCCATGGAAGGGAAAAGGAAAGGTTCTTTCATTCACGCCTGAGTCCGCTGGGTCACAGGGTTCAGCCCAAAGGCCTAGTCCTAGACCTGGTCAGCGGTTCATTAATTCATTCACCAATTCATGCCTGAATCCACTGGGTCACAGGGTTCAGCCCGAAGGCCTAATCCTAGACCTGGTCAGCAGTTCATTAATTCAATCAACATTCGCACCTGAGTCCACTGGGTCACAGGGTTCAGCCCAAAGGCCTAGTCCTAGACCTGGTCAGCGGTTCATTAGTTCATTCACCAATTCATGCCTGAGTCCACTGGGTCACAGGGTTCAGCC
>QEPC01003806.1:784395-813574 GCA_003113815.1 Sphenodon punctatus | reverse complement strand
GGTGGGGTAGAGGTGTAGGTGGGGTAGAAGAACTAGGGTGGGGTAGAGTAGGTGGGGTAGAACTAGGGGGTGGGGTAGAGGAGGGGTAGAGCTAGAGTGGGGAAGAGAAGAGAATAGAGTGAGTAAAGTGGGGTGGTGGGGTAGAGGTGTAGGTGGGGTAGAAGAACTAGGGTGGGGTAGAGTAGGTGGGCTAGAACTAGGGAGTGGGTAGAGGAGGGCAAGGGGGTGGGGTAGAGGAGGGGTAGAGCTAGAGTGGGGTAGAGAAGAGAATACAGAGAGTAAAGCGGGGTAGAGGTGTAGGTAGGTAGGTGTGGTGCTGCAGTGTAAGTGTGCACGCTTGACGATGCTCGCTTACCCGCAGCCGACTACTTGCTCACATGTGACGTCCAATGTTGTCAACTGCACAGTCCAACACAGCCCAGTGGCTGGAGGATGAAAAATAAATATTTTTTTTAATTCACTGTGTTGTGCAACTGGGGACACCCCCCACCCCCAAACCTGAAGAGAACACCAGGTTCAAAAACTGGGGAACCCCCTGGCATTGTCAGCCAGGCATTGTTAGCCAGTCCCTGCCAGACTGCCAAGCAGCATGGCACCAGTGCCACCCACCAAAGAACACGCAAGCCATGCCAGTGAGCCACCGTGCACATCCCCACCCCCAAACCTGAACACAACACACAAGCCAGGTTAACACAAGCAAGCACACAGCAAGCCACATTTGTCCCCAACCCACACAGTGCACACAGGCCCCACCATTGGCCTGGCAAACGGGGAACACCCCCCCCCACTCCCAAACCTGAACACAAAAACCACAAGCCAAGTTAACACAGTGGGCACCGCAGTGGGCACCCCCACACACCCCAAAACAAGCGGGCACAGTCAGGCAGCCAGCTTTCCCACATCCCATCCCCCACTGACTCAGCTTCCAAAAAGCCTCAGACAAGACAGCCAGTGTTTAGTTGAGCAAAGCGAAGATTGATGGTAGAGGAGAGACACAATTGCCTCTTTTTTTGCACTGCAGTCTCATAGAACCCTCACCCAGACACCAACTAAAATTTGGTGTGGGAACCCTCACCCAGACACCAACTAAAATAGTTTGCAGTGGGCACCCCCACACACCCCAAAACAAGCGGGCACAGCCAGGCAGCCAGCTTTCCCACATCCCATCCCCCCTCAGACAAGACAGTCATATGCACAGGCCCCACCATTGGCCTGGCAAGCAGGGAACCCCCCTACCCCCAAACTTCAACACAACACACAAGCCAAGTTAACACAGTGGGCAGTGGGCACATGGCACCGCAGTGGGCACACCCACACACCCCAAAACAAGCAGCCAGCTTTCCCACATCCCATCCCCCACCGGCTCAGCTTCCAAAAAGCCTCAGACAGACATCCATAGTGCTGTACTACACCACAAGCCAAGCCAAAGCCAGCATTGCCACAATGGGCAGTGGGCATGGGGGCACCCCCCCACACCCCAAAACAAGACAGGGCTAGAGACAAACACACACATCACACACCATGGTGGCAAGTCCACCATTCCCCACCCCCTGTGCCAGTGGAAAAAACTCTCATCATGGCATGCCCTTGCCCACTGTTTTCCCAGTGCCCTGCCCAATGTGCCCACCATGTTTCCCAGCCCGCCCCCCCACAGCACATGTCCTGCTGGCTAAAATCACCGCCCACACACATCCTATTCCTAAGTCTAGGGGTACCCTACCCAGGCCAGTCCACTAGTGCCTATGCCCAAGTACCTCCTCATCCCCCTTGCTAAGGGAACCAAGGGGATCCTGTACTAGAGGGAATCAGGGAACCCCAAACTTACCAACAGTCACATGCACGCACACCTCCAGCAGCTCTGTGGATCCTTTCAGTCTCCAAGCCTGCTGTAAAATGGCTGGCCAAGCACAAGCTCCAGAAGGTCCCCCAGAAGGAAAGAAAAAACCAAGATTATTGGTCAGCACCAGCAGCCAGTTAAAGTGCCCATACCCTAAAGAAACCTTCAGGATTGGATGACTTTTTTGCTTTCAAAAAATTCAACCAATCCAAGGCAGGGTAAAAAAGGTGCAAAATGTATCCATTTGCACCTCTGGGTGGGGGCAGGGAGGGACTCAGTACTTAAAAACAAACTCTTGCATGACAAAAGCCTGCCAACTGCCACCATCACCAATGTAAAAGATCCGGTAACCGGTACCATTAAAAAGATCCAGTATGGATTACTGGATTATCGGATTACCGGATTTAAATCCGGTATGCATAATACCAGCAATACCGGTTACCGGTAGAACCGGTATTCCCATCCCTAATATAGTTGTCTTATCAGAGCAGGTCTGTTGAAAACTATCACCCATTTATGTAAATTAGGGGAGAAACATATAGGTCTTAAATACCCTGGTTGGAGTTCTGATGTATGCACACAACGCTATGATAATGTCCAGGACTCCAATAGGTTTGCAGAGAGCACTGGCAAAGTTCTCAGCTCTGTGTAAGAAGAATGAACTCTGTATAAATTATACTAAAACTAAGATAGCACTTTGGGGGAAATAGAGCTAGAAGATTCCCTTGGGAAATGGATAATATCAGGCTTGAAATAGTAAAATAATTTAAATAGGGTTACTACTGTGCCCTTCACCCTTCTGGAAAAATCATCAATCAGGTATCAAGACTAGGGCTTGCATGTATATGTTGGTTTTATGGGTCATGGCAAAAGCTAGTGCCTGCAAATAAATAATAAAATAATAATAATAATAATAATATAGGTCTTATAGTTCTTGTGGAGAAACCCTCCTGGCTAGATCACCCCTTATGTTCCTCCCTGACCCAAGGCAAGGGACTCTGCCAGACCATATAAGGATATGTGCTCACCTTAGCCCATCTGACTGACCACAACTTACATACCTTACCATAGAAGGACACCTAGGCCAGGTAACCTAACTGATTGGCTACCTTGAACAGGGTCACCTGTGGCTGTGAGCCAATAGCTGAGATGCTAGTGTTGCCCTTTAAAAGAAGGCTAGTAAATTTCCAGAGACCTCATGGCCAGCCAGTAGCTGTGCTGGACTAACTTGCAACACCCAGCTTTTTCCATCCAGTTGGGAAAGAACAAAACCCTGCAGAGCTAAGACATCCACACTTACCCTGCAGAGAAAGAAACTGTGAGTAATTCCTTCTATGCAGAGAAGCAGGGTTAGGGACCTTTTAGGCTTAGACGTGCTCTAAATGGGTTACCATACCTGCTCATAGTTGCCTGTGTTTGCTTACAAGTTCAATGCCTTTTCCCTACCTTTTTGTATCCTTGTAATTCAGTTTTAACTTAGCTAGTAAAAACTATAAACCTTGTTTTCTCTAATCAAGAGTGCCTGGTGTGTGTGTGTGCTGTGACCCAAAATGCTTCCCAAGTTCAGCTTATGCTGGGAAAGCAATCTCTAATAAGGAGCAGGGTTTGGGCTTCCAGAACAGCCCTTAACACCGGAAGCTCGTAGCTCTGGTGGTGGCAGCAAAACCTGAGTGTTATGGTGATGGGCACACAGTGAGGGAGGGGGCTAGGAGTAGAGCACCCCCCACCCCCACTGGACCCAATACACCACAGTTCTTATATCAGAAGATAAACAATGATTATTGGCCACAGCCCACAGATGCCTGCCAGTCTGCGATGGAGTATCCCACACTGGATTAACTCCGTTACAGGAGGGAAGGATAGTAAGGGCTATCGCATTCCTTGAAAGCAAAAACTGCGGTCTGAGCAGTTCACTGCTTTGCCTAATAGAATTTGTTCTGGCATTCCCCACGATTCTTCCCTTAGAGACTGTCAATCTTGAATTCCATGCTGCCCTTGATGAAGATTCAAATTTTGTTTTTCTTTCGTCAGAATTAGTCAGAATGTTTAGCTAGGTGAATATATGTTTTAGAGTCTGTGCTATCAAAAGTATTTAATCTGCTATGAGACTCAACGAAGAATCCCTAAGCACGCAATCCTTCATCCTCTGAGTTGAAGGGAAAATTTCACCTTCCATTCCTTCCTCACATAATTTATTCAGATGGACTAGACTTTCTATCTCTCCTATCCCTGCTCTGCGTGTAGGTGGTGATTTAATTGATCTTAATGGTGCCCTGGTTGATGAGGTCTCAACATCTGGGTCTAAAGGTAAAAAAGAATTCCTTACCGGAAAATGCCTCAAGGGTGATACAATCAATTCCCTGTTTGGTCCACCCAGACTTTTGTCCTTAGGATTAGTCAAATAAAACTCCAGTTTCCTTCCTTTAATTGGTGGGGAGTTCCAGCCCTCCTCTACACATGGTCTCTTAAGTTTGGGAGACATTTTGGTGATAAAGAAATAGCTGCCCCCAACTAAGGCCAATTCCAGTGCCTATCAAAACACACTTGACCTTTCTTAACTCATCTACGTCCCCTTATAATAGTACCATATAGGTCCTCTAAAGATATTTATATCCAGAATCGGGCATGCCAAAATGCTGTTACCACTTAAATTAATCAAGATTAGAAAACCCCACTGTTATCAACCAATAGTTAGTGGCAGAAAAACTCTCCCCCAGTCTGCAGCTATATAGGCTTAAAGTAACACAGGCATATTTAACCCATCTCAATAGGTAACAAATTTTAAGGATATAGGGGATACCTTGTTCATCAAGCCAGGTCACTGCGGAAAAAAAGGCAGACGTTACAACATACAACTCGATAACCTCTCAGTCAGAATATAAGGATGATGGTATAGCCCCTAGATCAATTATAACCTCAGATATTTTAAAAATGTATCTTACAAGTGCAATTATTTGCAAGGAACAAATATAATCCCCCAATACAAAGACACGTTAAAAAAACCCTTAAAAACAAAGTCCAAAAGGCCTCTCCACTGGCAGTGACTCCAGCAGCGTCCAGCGCCAGGTTCCACTCTCCACACACCAACCAGCCTTGCTGCATCACCCCAGCAGCAGCAGCCCCTGACCCTCCAGGGATAAGCAGAAGCAAGTGAAGGGGTGGGGTGCACCATGCTACATGCTTGCGAGCTCTATCACTTGTGGGAGCAGAACAAAGTAGGACAAATTATCCACTCTGTGCCAGAGCCTCCAGGCACTGTTAACTCCTTGATGGTACCACAACCGTAGTCTCCTCTGGAGTAGAATACTGTCATCTCGAGGATCACCAGCCTCCCCTGGATCAGGACAACCACTCAGCCAGGGTCTCTGGCCATGGCCACAAAGGCCAACCAATAGTTGACACCCTTTGGGTGGCGCCTGAGGGCTGGCACCCCCACGGCACAGTCCCTCTAGAAATACCTGTAGAAACCAAGGGAGCCAGGTGTCAACACTTGCTCTAATCCCAGGCACCAACCGCACACTTCAGGGGAAACTAGTTGGAGACGATCCCAAGCACCTGACACCAATGGTGAGGCTCTGATGGCTGAGGATGGTGCCCTGGCAGTGGGTCAGGATGCCAGGCAGGGGGCTGAGTAGGGCCAAAGTAGCAGAACGGGGTGGATGCTGGAGACGAGAAACCTAGATGAGTGAGGGACATCCTGGGTGAGCGTGCATGGGAAATAGGGTGAGTTTTTCGGTTTAACTTGTTTTTTTTAACACGGGGCTTATTGGGGATCCAGCTAAGGCCTAGATGCAGCATTAGTATTTTCCACAGGGGCCACGTGAGCCCTTGTTGTGGCAGTGCCTCCCTAAGGGTGAAGTGTGTGCCAGATCAACGCCCTTAGAAAGACACCCCAGTTCAGTCTGTTCCTTTGGTTTTCATTCCTTTTTCACAATATGCTTCAATCGACACCTGGGTCCCTACTGACTGACCCTAAACTCTCTGTTCCCCTACAGTGTTCATTCAGGTACTGTCCCTTCTTGTTGCCCTGCTTCCCGGTACCTTATTTCTTTGTTCTTCTACGCTGGGTTGCTAGGCACAGCCCTTCCTAGCCACTCCAAGAGTCCTGGCATTCAGCCACCTGGCTTCTCGCATCACCTTCCTTTCTCCCCTTTTACCTCAGGTGTGTCTCTCAGCTGCATAACGGGCGGCACCTGACTATCAGAACTGCCCTGCTACACTAGTTTAAACCCAAATGACAGAAGATTCTCTGCAGAGTAAACCTCCGGTATTTTACTCTTGCCAGCGGACAGGGAGTGAGGTTCAGTGGTTTCATTTTAATTCCATCTCTGCAGACATGTTGCATTGGTGTCGGGAGCGGAGAAGCTGCCTGGCCATGGCGCTGACCCTAGTGCTGCAGCCAGGAGGGACTCCAGGGATCGAGCCTCTGCCTCTGCCTGGAATGAGGAGGTGGGGCTCAGCCCCTCTCCCCCAGATGAAGCCCAAGTGGCAGGAGAAGTCTCCATCTTGATGCGAATCTCCTCAGCGCTGCATGGAACCCTGGTTCCCCGCTTGAGGCATACACCCACCTGGGGGGCTCACATGCACCCCAAGTTCCAGGTGCCCTTGGGCTTCTCTGTGATAGTGTCAGAATCCCAGACATGGAGTCATGTAAAGCCAGGGAGGGAATACAAGCAGGGCTAAGGACTGAAGTCCAGAGTGTCCTTCCAATCAGAAAAAATGTCAAAGGATCTACAGGAAGTGTCTCGGCAATGCAGTAGCTACTGGAACTGTGGTGTGAGCTCCCAGCCTTCCTTGCCCATGCTTAGCTCCAATATTGTCTTTGCCTCCGACCTGGTCTTATGACCTCTGGTTTGACTCTTGACGCCTGAATCCGCTCTGGTCTCTTGGCGTCCAACTCCTGCTCCAGTTCCTCAGCTCCTGACTCCTACTTGGCTCCTGACTCCTACTCCGGCATCTTGTCTTCTGACTCCTGCTCTGATTCCTTGGCTCCCGACTCCTGTTTGAGCATCTTGTCTCCAGACTCTGCTCTGGTTCCTTGGCTCCCAACTTCAGCTCCAACCTCTCAGATCCTGACTCTGCTCAGCATCTCGGCTCCTGCCTCCTGTGCACTAATTCAGCTTAGTTCTGTGGTTTACGACTCCTGGCTCTTGACCTCGCATGGCTTCCAATCATGACATTGGTTTCTCCTCTAGCTTGACTTGGACTGACCACCCAGCCCTGACTGACTGCCCTGCCTCATCTGTAGCCCAACCCATGTATTTACAGTGCTAGTCTCTTGCCCTGCTTGTAGAAAACTACATCGGTATGTAATGAGCAGGTAGTGCATGCAGGGAATGACCCAGGACTCAAGATGCTTTCTGTGGGCTCCTGGAGGCCAAACCAATTCAAAACCCTATGGCTGCTTGTCCCTGTTCCCATTGTGTCTCCCAGGATACCCTGCTAGCAGTGCCAGAGAGCTTGGAGTCAATGCCTCTCTTATGCAATCTAACCTGAGCTCAGCTACCAAACTGCCACCAAGATGGACTGGAGGTTGGCAGGTCACCGGGAAGGGGTGCTGATCGGTGCCATGTTTGTGGATCTCCCAGCCTTTGCAAGGAGTTCAGGCATCACTGGGGGCACAGACTTTGCTGGTGTCAGCACTAAGGCCGCCCCAGCAAGGGCACTGAAACCTGGTGTGTGTTACTACAGGACCTTGTACCTCCACAGCTACCTGTGTGCTTGCCATTCTCTGAATCCCAACAGGGCAGAAAAAAGAAGTGGGGGTAAAGGTACAATTGTCCTGGGATCCTAAGCACAGTTCTTCAACCCCCTCCCCCCCCCAAATAAAAACACAACACAACCCTACACGAACTTACTTCCTTAGTAAACACTAAAACTTGTTAAGTAAAATACTAGTTTTCACATACGAGTGATTTAAGATACCAGTATGAGCTGCCCTGGCTGCTCTTATTTGTTTATTCATTGCTGGGGGACAGGGTGGGGCTTACCAAGCTTGAGATAAGCAGGGCTATCAAGAACAAAGGCAGGGAACCCCCAGGCAGGAGGGAGCTGGGTGCAAGATGAAAACTAAAAGAGGCAGGAGGAGTGGGAGTGTGCCTGTGAGAGAGAGTTCTGGAAGGACCTGTCCCTGCTTCCACGTGGGATCCTCTGGGTGACTTTAGAACTAAAACTTTAGAAGTCAGAGCTAACGTTAATGAACACATTGGAATCTTTTGCCTTTTTACTAGGCTGAGTTGTAACTTGACCCATCAGCCCTGCACACACAAACCCATGCACATGCAGAACCTCTCACACAGAGACATCCTTTTCTTCCAGCTCAGCCCCAAGGTTAGTCAGCGGACTATTACCAGTTTTCATAAACATGCAAATTTATGCAAATTAAGGGTGGCATGGAGTGTCCTTATTTCTCTCTGTCAAATATTGGAGGCCACGATATTGGTTTGGTCCTATAAAGAGATTACAGTTAGTGCCTTACTTTTCTGGTGTGACCCAGCTTTGTCCAAAGCCCAATGTTTTATTTTTTCAGTTTTATTCTACCTAAATCCCTTTGTATCAGCTGGCTTATAGCGGGCATTCACATGCACACAGATGAACTCTTTGAATCCAAGACAGCTACGTGTTGGATACTACATGAGCAGTGTCCGTTATCCAACCTGCAAACATCAGGACAAGAATAATTATCTCTGCTCTAATTTTAATCACTTTCTGGGTTAATTTGCCCAAAGAATCCATTCTTAGGACCCATCCTGACTAGAGGGCTCTTTGCCTGGAATGCTTCCTCTGTGCCCCCTGTGTCCCAGCAGCCCCTGTGTGCTGTCTGGAAATGACCACACTCATGGCGTGCCCTGGTGAGAATGACAGCGACATCCATGGATGGAGACTCTATTTGGCCCAATAGACTGCTGCCGCCTTGGCCCCTGCCTAGCTCTCCTGGTAACTCTGCTGGCTGGGCAGGGTTTTGCTGTTTCTGGGGTTTACTACTTGTCATTCACTTGAGTTTCATCAACTTTTGGATCAGAGCAGCATCCTACCAGGCTGTTCTCCCGTGACGCAGTGGAAGCTTGATGCCTCCCCTCCACTTTGTCAATTATTGCGGCAGCCGTCTGCCTGGTGGGTTCAGCCGCCCACGAGGCATCTAATCAGATGGCTTATCAGAGATTATCTCCTCATGCACAAGTTTCAGAACACAACTCTCAGCAAATTGCCAGTCCCACTCACTGGGTCACCCGAGTTCAGGGCTTGCTTTTTTCCCCCCAACTTCAAAGTTGCTCCAAATAACTCCCATCTGTGCCATGCTGAGTAGAGCCTCCTGGGTAGCCCTGAACCTGGATAAAGGGGAAGGCAGGGCTTAATTTGGGGGGTGGAGGTGCTTGCCAAGGCTCAGCTCCAACAATTAAATTGGGGGAGTGCACCTCAGGAAATGCCTCCAGTAGGAGTGTGACCCCCAAAATGTGACAGACCAGGAAAAAGGCCGATATTGGCCATTTTGTGGTAGGAAACTGTGACAGGGTGAGGTGGCCCAGAGTAAGTAACTGCAGGATTAGGCCCCAAAGAGCCACAGTGGGAATAGCTCACACATAGTCTCTCTTATCAGGCCATAGAGTCTCCCAGTTCATAGCCAGTACCTCCACCAAACAAAGTCTCTCAGCAGTCTCACTAATGCCATGAAACAGCTCTCCAGCAACCCACTTATCTGTCTAGCCCAGCTCAGACAGGTCCACAGTCCTCTGGTTGGGTCTGTATACAAAGTATCTTCACAGCTGCCGACTTACTGTCTTATTCAGGATCCTGGTCCACCGTGTTCCTCAGGCAGCTCTGAGCAGCTCCACAGGAGGATTTCAGGACCCAGGTCTGTGGTCCTGTTTAAGACCCAGCAGAGTTGTTCTCTCCTCTGCATCCAGGCGCAAACTATCCTGACTCCCCAGTCTGGGTTTCAGCACTATGGCCAGCGGTCTTGCTGAGGCTATAGCACACTGGGGAGATGCTTCCTTTACCAAAGCCAGACACAGACTGTCTGCCTCTGTCTGACTCTCCACCTCTTATAGCTAGGAGTGGGCATGACTAGCCCTCCACTCTGACACTTAAAGGGCACCAGAAGTCTCCCAGTCTCCACAAAATCTTAAAGGGGCAGCAGCCCAATCAGAAACAAAATCCAGAAAAAAACCTGGCTGTTTTATTTGACTTTCTATGCACCCCACCTCACCCCTGCACTGGTCATCATATAGACTTGATTCACAAGAACTCCTGTTTTATTGTCAGTTGTAGAGAGACAGGTTAGTCCAGTGGTTGGGCTTCTAGCTGGAGAGTTGGGTTCAGTTCCTTGCTCTGCCACGCGCTGGGCTCAGAGACGTACTTCGGGGAAGACTTGGACCCTGGCAATTCATTTTTTAATTATTTTATTTTTTTAATGAAGCACTGAGAGGAAGGGCTAACTCAGCTGAGACTGGGAGGGCACAGGGTTCAGCAGTGGCTGGCTGATCAGCAGGGACCCAGAGGGAGGTGGATGGAGGGCCGAGATTAGGACCCAGGCAGAATTGCCACAGTGTTTCTTGCCAACCTAGTGCACAGGGCACTGTTACACAGATACCCTGTCCCACCCCGGATGCTAGAAATGGACAGAATATCTCCTGGGGAGGGCTTTGTGGAGATCTTTCTTTCTGTTCGCTTTTCTTTTCTTCTTCTGTGTCTGCCTCCCACCAAGGGCAGATTGATCCCGAACAAGCAGAGAATGCACTTCTGACAGAATGTGCTGCGGCCTCTTCCAGAACTCTCACAGATCCAGCCTGCCTGCAAGCGGATGGGAACAGCTAGACACATGCCAATCCTCAGTGCACCAGTTAGATAGTGAGGGCTCAACAACTGCTTTATTGGAACAGATCAGTGCAAGCAACGTCATGCTGTGCTGGTCAGCTCTCTTTCTGCGGACAGGTTCTGCCTGGCTCAAAAACACCCTACCACGTGGACATGTGGCCAAACCCCTACCCTGTGGCCCTACCTACCTGCTGTGGCTGAGCCTAGAGGACACACAGGGGCAACTGACCAGTCTCCTGGGTGGAATCCCACTGCATCACCAGACTCCACTCTTGGCTCTGATTAACTGAGCCACCTTCACCTGCTGACTGGAAAAGAGACCAGAAGAAATGGCCTGCGAGGAGGTGCTCATTTAACTCCAAACCCACGCCCTGGGCTGGCTTGCTTGCTTGCTTCATTCCTTCCTCGTTTTCTATTGTGCACAGAGCGTCTCAGGAAAAATCAAAGGAGCAATGCCTTCCCTTGGCGACTGGAGCCCAGTACCAGTGCAGTTTCCATAGACCAGACCCGCCTCTAATTGCAAACAAGACAACAGTAAAGTCTCCTGCTGCTCTCCTAGCTCCCTCCGCACCTTGGTTGGCTCGGAGCAAGAGTGGAAGCTTGCTCGCACATTAAGAAAGAGCTTGGAAGAGGATCCATAACATCGCCACCCGATATCAATTTTATCATTTTTGTTGGCACTATTATTATATTAATATGTAGATGCCAAATTATTATTGTTAATATCCATCTCAACACGTACTGTAGAAACTGTCCCTTGCTAACTGATCAGGTGGCTTTTATAAACACGTGAGGGGGCTGGTTGGTCCGGCCTCCCTCCGCCTGGACCTGGAATCTTCCAGTGATTGCTGACACACATTTGTTGATTATTTTGCTGATAAAATAGCTCAGATTCACAACGATTTCAACACTGTACTTATTACAATTGGGAAGCCAGAGGCTATAGAAGCCCCTCCTTGTCCAATTTTTTGGGATCAATTTCAGCAGATTTCACTTGCTGATGCGGAGGATGCCCTTGGGGCAGTTAGAGCCACCTTTTGTGAATTAGATCCATGCCCGTCCTGGCTAGTTAAGGTCTGCTGGGAGACACAGGGGCCATCGCTGGCTGGGGTGGTCAGTGCCTCCCTTCGGGAGGGCGGGGTGCCAGGCTGCCTCAAGGAGGCTGTTGTTTGACCCCTGCTCAAAAAGCCATCTTTGGACATTGACACCCTTGCCAGTTATTGGCCTGTCTCTAACCTTCCCTTTTTAGGGAAGGTTATTGAATGGGTAGTGGCTTGGCAGCTTCAGGAGCATCTGGACTGACTCAGTTTTCGCGATCCCTCGCAGTCCGGTTTTCGTCCAGACTATGGCACTGAGACTGTGTTGGTGGCTCTGGTCAACAACCTTCACCGGGAGTTAGACCAGGGCCATTCAACCCTGTTGATTTTGTTAGATCTATTGGCTGCTTTTGATACTGTTGACCATGAGTTGTTGATGACGTTTCTGCAGAACCAAGCAGGGATTAGCGGGACTGTTCTTGAATGATTCTGTTAATTTCTCTCAGGGAGAATCCAGCGGGTGGTGCTTGGGGGATATTTTTCATTTCCCGGGGACCTCTTTTGTGGAGTCCCACAGGGTTCTACACTTTCCCCTCTCCTGCTCAACATGTCTATGCAGCTGTTGGGCAAGATCATCCAGAGTACTGGAGTTCGGTACCATCAATACGCTGATGACACCCAACTCTGTTTCTCCTTTTCGTTGGACCCAAGCCCTGCAGTCTTGGTGCTCACACGATGTCTGGCAGCTGTGGGAGACTAGATGAGGGCGAGTCGACTGAGGCTGAATCCCGACAAGACGGAGGTGATGTTAGTGGGGAAAGCGATGGATGTGGCATCCCCCATCATTGATAGGGTCTGCTCCCCGTTGTTACCTCAGGTCAAGAGTCGCAGCTCCACCTAGATGCCCAGGCTAGGGCTATGGCGAGGAGTGCTTTTCGTCAAGTACATCTAGCGCATCAGCTTCGGCCATATATCTCAGACTCTGATCTGGCCACTATCATTCATGCTTTCATTACCTCAAGATTGGACTATTGTAACACGCTCTACGTGGGGCTGCCCATGGAGATGGTTTGGAGACTGCAGCTGGTGCAGAACGCAGCGGTGCCGGCCTGCCTGCCTCCTTACAGGGACGGGCCGCTGGGAGCACATTACACTAGTGCTACATTCTCTGCGCTGGCTGCCTATAGTCTTCTGGGCCCGATTCAAGGTGCTGGTACTTACCTATAAAGCCCTACATGGCTTGGGCTCTACCTATCTGCAGGACCGCCTAACCCCCCGTGCCTTTGACTGGCCCCTGTGGTCATCCGGGAGCACCCTTCTCAAGGTCCCCTGAATATTTAGGGGAGCTACTATGGCGAGGACGTTCTCGGTGGCCACTCCACAGCTGTGGAATTCCCTCCTGGTGGAGGCCCAGGTGGCCCCGGATCTTCCTTCGTTTTGGCATCAATGTAAGACCTGGCTGTTCCGCCAGGCCTTTGGTGAGGGGGTGGGTGGGTTGTTTAGGGGGATGGGGTGTTTATTTATATGTGAGATTTTAATTATGGGGGAGGTGATGCTCCCCTTTTACTTACTGTTTTATTTTGTTTTTGTTGTCTACAGGGCCCTACACAAATTTGATATGTTTTTATTCTTGTAAGCCACCCTGAGCTGCCTATGGCAGGAGGGGTGGGGTACTAAAAATTGATAAATAAATAATAAATAAAATAAGCTAAACCTTGCAGTTAATAGAGCTAAGCAACTGAGAATAGGCTCTGGGCAAATGAGAAATGTCTCTGTTCTTGGATTTCTAACCGCACCAACACAAGAAAGTCGTAAAGAAAGTGGCAAGTACTCTTGGGATTTGGGTGCTGTTTGTGCTTCTCACAAAGTATATTAGATAATTAATAATTTTGTGTAATTGAGAGTACTGATTTATAATACATGGGTTGCTCGCTCTCTAAGTAAACATTGTTTTTGCTTTCATTTGGGTGAGATGAAATAAGTGTGATGAGTTGGCATCTCCCAGGAAGCATGTTGTATACGGGCACAGTATTTGTTTTCCTGGGAACTACTCAAAATACCAGCGACAGTATAGGGTTTTTCCAGGTGGAGGCACCACCATTTATTCTGTATCTGGGAGTGGGAGTGCTGCAGTGAGGGAAACTGGATGCTCCCATACAGCCTGCCTGATGTTTCCTACCCCACTGCACAGGCGGGAGCCTACTAGAATTGGATCACGTATTGGAAATTAAAACTCTTGCAAAGGGCGTGGCATGATTAAGAAGCGCAGCCAAGGAGATGCTAGATGAAGTAAAGGGGAAGCACAGATCACAGCGGTTCGTTGGTTGAAGATTGCAGAAGTTGCAAAGCCCAGTAACCACAAGGGACAATGTGAAGGAAGAGTTCCGTATTACAGGGAAAGTCCTGATGGGGCAAAAAGGATTAGTTAGAAAAAACAGGCATTACCAATCAGTAGCTAGAAGCTCGACACTGCACACACCAGGGGAAGCAGCTGTTTGCAACTCTCTAATGTTCATAGCTGTAAAAATATTCCTTCTCACTGGTTTCCATAAATGTGTCCAGCTGCACATCAATACAGCACTCACAAGGAGGATTAGAAAATGTTGATCTTCCAAAGCATTAAGCACAGTCTTCCCTGTGTTGTTTTTATCCGAGGGAGTGGTTTGGGTGACCAGTCAGTTCATAAATTAGGGGATCAAACCCAGGGACATAGCTAGAATAGGTGCAGCAGGTGCAGCCGTGCTGGAATCCATGAGCTTGGGGGACCCACACACATGTAGGGTGTGTGCGCACACTGAAGTGGATTGCCCCAGCAGGGCCCATTCCCACCAAGCTACCCCCCTGTGCATAGTGCATACACAGACTGGAGCGGAGTACTCCAACAGGGTCCACTCCATCTTTTGCACCAGGGGCCCATTCCCACTCAGCTACACCCCTGTACATAATGCATACACACACTAGCTACACCCCTGTACATAGACACACAGTAATACCTGGGGCTACTTAGCATGTAGATGCCCCCCAGGAGTGACTGGCTTCAGAGAGGTGTGTGTCAGGAGGTAGCCTGGAATAGAGGACTCTGAGCCTGTGACAGCGTCTGGAGCCTGGCATGGCAGCACACCTAGCTGTCCAAGGGGTAAGGCACTCATGGCAATGCAGCCCCTCCACAGGTAGGATATGTCTCTGGAGTGAGCTGCCCCATCATGCTGCAGGAGTCCTAGATGCGCTACCTTCTCCTGTTGCCTTGCTGCCAATCCATGCAAGGAACGTGCAGACTCAGTCATGGGGTTTTGTAGGCAATTAGCAATGTCCTCTGCGTCATTAAAACATGGCACTGTTATGACAGGACATTCAACCCCGTGAAGGGTAAGGCATCTTCTGCTCAGGGGTCAGGCGTTTGCCGCATGTAAGCTCCGTGAAGGGTGAGGTATTTATACTATTTATCAATTGGGGGCTGAGTATTTGCCATGTGCGGGCCCTGTGAGGGGCGAGGCATCTATTGGTCAGAGGCAAAGTATTGGTTGCGTGCTATGTAAGCCCGATAGGGCTAGGTTTTTTCAGGGGGAAGAAGTTTGGTTAAATAATCTTGTATTTTGGGTAAGCTCAGAATATTGTAATTGTATGAAGCCCATTTTAAAATCGGCTGTACTGTTTCTTTCTTTCTTTTGTAGCGTGTATGGTGCATGGCGAAGGCTGGACCAATAAAATACTTTTTAAAAAAGAAAAAGAAAAAGACATGACATTCGCCATGGGGATATGAACATAATAAAATTGTATGGGCAGGGACAGCAGAGGCTGCCATGGCCTGGAAGGGAGCTTTGTTTTGTGAGACCATGGTCTGTCAAAGAGGCGGCGGCTGTAGCAGAGGGAAGGCAACAAAAGGGAAACCACAGAAGAGAAACCCGGGACGAAAGCAGCAGCACTGTGCTGGGTTCTGCAGCTAGAAGCAGCCCGGCGGGCGACCTTGCTTAGTGCATTGGCCTGGGAGACAGGATTCTTCCCGGGGTTTGTTCCGCTATACTTTATTGCCAGTAGTAGGCCCACAAATGTTGCCATGGCATGAAGTCACACAACATCTCAGGTGACATGGATGAAACCCACCCTAGATGGGGTTGGTCCTTGGTGCCCCCTTGCTCACGCCAGCCCTCCCAGGGCAGGTGGCAACACCATCTCAGTCCTTTCTCCCAGGCTCAAGCAGTGCTTCCCCTTTGCTTTCTGACATGAAGTCTTGTACGACCCTTGACTGCTGGAGAAACCTACATTTCACACACTTGGGCCTCTCCTCTCTCAACAGAAGTTGGTCCAATAAAAGCTCTCCTTGGAACTACTTCTATCTGGGATCAACACAGCAACTGCAGTCTCGGTTGAACTGAGGCCTATTTCTGCCTCTACCAAGCACCTTCTGGATGACCTTGGGCAACTCACTTGGCCTCTGTTTCCCCCTCCTGCCATTTGTCTGTTTAGAGCCAACAGTAGATTGTGGGCTACCCCTTTGTTCCTGGAGCTGCTGGTACCCAGGGCCCTTGGTCCAGAAGCAGAAGAAGCCACCAGTGACTAGAACTCTCTGACCCACCCTGGGGCAGCCTCTCCCAGCAGGGGGTCGTGTTGAATCCACACCTTTCTCCCAAGTATCTCCTGTCCCTCTTCCCTTCCCCGAGTCCCCTCTAGTTCCTGAGAATCATGTAGGGAGCTACCCTAGTAACTAAAAAGTGGATTTTCAGAATGGGATCCCACCTTGCCTGACTAAGCATTTACCTGTCCCTTCCCTTTGCAGCACTCCAAGACATGTTAGAGACCCCAGATTTAGAGTTTAATGCTGCAGTCCACAAACTATTGCTGAGCAGTTCCAACTCTCACATGTGTCTACCCGGCTGCTGCATGCACCCAGGACAGCAGGACCCTGATCTCAGAACCTTTGGCTAAGGCCGGAGTCCTTGTGTGGTTTTAAATACACTTCAGATCATCATTCCCAGAAATGACTCTCGGTATTTCTGTAGGGTTGCGAAATCCATCCTTTGCTGCTTGCCAGCAGCTTGTTATTCAGACGCATGTTTGTTAGTCATGTTTTTAATTGTGAGTCGAGTTGGGAGGGGTGGGGTGTGAGTTTTGTTACCAGTGCTTTACATTACATCTGATGGGCCAGAGAATCCTGTTCAATAATCATACATTTGGGGATCAAAGAACTGAGTAATGAAGAAAACAAATAACCAAGTAGCAAGTGAATGAAGCAAACTTTGCAAACCAAGATTTGAATCCAGTCTCTGATTCTGCTTTGCACTAATGCATACTGAGAGGTCAGATTTAGCAAATGAGTTTTTACTCAAATGATTCAGTTCAGTTTTAGGCACCTTGATGGGATGCCATTTCCTGTAGCTGAAAAGCGGGAAAGGAAGGAGGAGGAGCTATATCAGCAGCAGCACCCCATGGTGCCTTGAATCCCACGCAGCTGACAGTAGGTGAACCCGCATTTGTAATAACTAGCAAGTGTAAGCTACACAAGTACGAGCTGCACTGAAACCAAAGGAATAAGATCCACCAACAAACCCAGTATGCTAACTCAGTGTGGGTCAGTTTACAGCCACACCTTTTGTTAAAATCAAGCCCCAAGCAACATTTCACTGGGCTGAGAGGGCAAACTCCTAACTCAGGCTGTCACAAAGGAACATAAGGCCACACAAGAGATATATTGAACTATGGGTCTAACAAATATGTAAAGGTAAAAGGACAAAAACGTATGTAATGTCAAGGTTGAGAACTACAAGCTCGCTTCATGTAATCATGTACTGTAACATGCCGTAGGCATGAGGGGGCAGCCAAAAAATGTAACGAAATAAAATAAATAAATAAACAACACTGATAAACTCAAGGAAATGGAAAGAGAAAGATTGTGGATTCACCCCACAGCCAGACAGACACCTGTGGAGATGCAAATGGACCTTCCTGTTTGCCTTTTGCCTATGTGCTTTAACCATGCAGGCGGGAAGGAGAAACAAAGGACTCAGAATTGCTATTTAAGCCAGGGCCATTAAGCCATCTTCTTCTACCTCTTGGAGAGAACTCCTCTCCATCTTGCCTGCCAGCAAGAAGACTGCTGGAACTATGGACTGAGGAAAGACTTTGCTTTCTAGCAACTCTTGAAGACCCAGTCATTTACATCACTGACTGAGATAAAAGATGAACACACATGGACTATTTTATAGGGTAAGATTTATATAGTGATCCACCCAGCATAGAATAGGATGAGTTATATTTCTTTTCATTTTGATTAGCCATTCTGTATCAAACGTATTGTCTTATGTAATCAATAAACTTCCTTCTTATCTTTATGAAGAAGTGTCTGTGTCTAACATTGGAAACACAAGTGAGCCACTTGAGTTTTCAAACTCTTGCGAGCCCAGAGAGAGAGTCTGTAAATGGGAAGCTTTCTGGACCTTGGGTGGCAAAAGGATTCTCCCCCCTTGCAGAACTGGACCAGCCAGAAAGAGAACTGGTTCAGGTGGACTGCAAGTGAGGGAAATTGAGTCATCCACTCAGGAAAGTGGGGTGTTGGACCCTCAAACCCGTGACAGTGGCACCCAACAAAAAGGGTTACGCTCAGTTTGTGTACCAATGTGTAGAAAGTAGAGGAGGATAACCAAGCAAGTGGAATCCTCTGAGGGGAGTAAATCCCATATCTGCAGAGAGTGAGATTGACAGTGCTTTCTGGAACTCAACTCTGAGAGTGGAATAAGCAGATCTTTGAACAGTGTGCTGTGTTTGTTATTTTAGTTTTTATTTCGGGTCAGGAACAGATATCAAAACAGGGCTGCCAAAGCACTTCTCCAAGCTCTTGAAGCCAGAATTGGAAAAAGAGGCGCAAGCCAGATGCCTCCAAATACAGGGGAAAACAAAAAAGCAACTGAGGCAGCTGATACGAGAATTTGAGATGAGCACGAATGGGACAGTTGGGGGAGGAGCGGGTGTGCAAAACCTCCCTCCAAGTCCCCCTCCACCTAACCAGCAACCAGGAGCTGGAACACCTGCAGACAACAACCAGGGGCACGGCTCAAACAATGAAGTTGAGATGGCCAGATTGAGAATGGACCAGGAGCTCAGAATAGAGTAAATGAGAGCGGAGGAAAGGGAAAAAGAACGGCAGAAGCACTTTGAACTTCAAACCCGTGATACAGGCCCAATGCTGTTCCATGCTGCAGATGCGATTACTAATGAGTAGCTCACTCTTCTCTGTCCCTGGGGCCCCACAGCTCAGCTTTTCTAGGCATCCTGCAGGACCCCCAGGACCCATTCCCCGCCCTCCCTGGCTTGGTTAAACTGGAGCGAGGGGTCTGTGGTCATGGCAGCAAGGTTGGGTCACAGGAGGAATGGCTCAGTGCAGAGGCAGAGTGGAGGATCAGCTTGGGGTAAGCATGGCATCTGGGCTCACCCTGCTGCTGGCACGGGAGGAAGGTGCTCACTCAGCTCTGGGTAAGCCTTGGCCTTAGGGCCTGTTCTATGGGGTTTTAGGGATCTGGTGGTGTCTGTTCCATGGGATCCCTACAGATTGGGGAGGGTGTGTCTTTGGAGCAGGAGAATTTGTTTTATGAGGTTCTGTGAAGCTAGGGGTGTCATGTATGGGGCTCTGTGAAGCTGGGGTGAGTTTGTTCTGTGGGGATTTATGGGGCTTGGGTTTATGAACAAAATTAAAGCTAATATTTCCCCAAATCCGTATACTCACAGAGCTCACCCTGGTACTGACAGAGTGGCTAGTAGCTATTCCTCATTCCTGGCTCAGTGGATTCTCCTTTCAGTTATTCCAGTTGGTTATTTGGGGCATTTCAATATTTTGCTTATTTCAGTTTGGTCATTTCAGAGACTTTGTTTTGGTGGTGTTAGGGCCATTTTGAATGACAGCAGCAGGAGCCATTGTACCCAACAGGGAAAGTATTTGTTTCACTCTGCGTGCAGATAGGCCAGGTCTCGGCTGGAGGGCAGTCAGCTGCTCCCAACTTTGAGAAAGGGGTTAACAGTCTGGAGATGGATCAGAGATGAGCAGTGAAGATGCTGGAGGATTGGGAGGGCGATACCCTGAAGGAAAGGCTGAAGGAACCGGGCATAGTTAGCCTAGTAAAGAGAAGGCTGAGGGGGGACACAAACATGCTAAATATGGTCACAGTGTTAGGCTAGGGGGTCCTAGGAAGGGGTAGTGGACCCGTATACCAAGCTCCTCTACTATCGCTTTCTTGCACGCCAGAGGGCTCCACCCCCTTGGAGGGGAAAAACAATCCCTCGGGATCTTATATGGCCCTGAGATTCCCAACCTGGAAGAGGCCAGATCATCATGGAGGTGAGGGAGACAGCAAGGCCCGGTGTGGAGCCCCTCCACTTGACAGAGATATATGGCACACGACGTGCACCCGCATCCACCCACACCACCACTCTGCTCCACACGGTTATAGGGAAGAAGAGTGTCGGGGGAAAGTGCAGGGAAGGGGGTCAAGGCCTCGGGGTAGCAAGGGAGGGCCCTTGAAGCACACTCTAAACCTGGTACGCTGGGATGGAGGAACCCAGACACAGCAAAGGGGAAGGGGGTGCAGCTATCACACACCACAGTCACGCAATAACCCGCTCCCAGCTAGGCGTTGCTCAGGTACTCACAATCCCAACCACCCGCTCAATCCACACAGGCCCCTTGCACACAACACATTGCACACGCTACCACACTCACACCACACAGTACCACAAGTGAAGAATATCAATCCACGCCGGGGGGTGGGGGGGCAGTCTCACAGCGTTGCTGATCACCGGCAACGCTGTGACTTCTGGCCAGTCCTATATACTGGGGGCCCCGCCCTTCTGAGCACGCAAGCGCGCAGAGCACGGCGACACGCCGGAGGGCCCTTCCCCGTCGCCATCCAGCAGCGCATGCTGGGGTCCCTCCCCCGCAGCCACGGCCGACTGCGGAGCCGTTGGCCCTGCCTCCGCGAGCGGGGCACCGCCCCCAAGCGTTCCGTCCGTGCCGCCAGGTGCTCGCCGGCTGCGGCCCCGCCCCCTAAGGGGCCGATAGCGGGGACGGCGATAGCGGGCCCAGACACACAGCTGCTCTAAGCAGGACAACAGCCAGTTGTTCCCTGTGGCCACCGAGGGCCGGTCTAAGATGGACTGGGCTTAAACCGAAGGGAGAAAGAATCAGGAGGAAAATCATGAAGAATTTTCTAATCATGAAAGTAGTTAGTGGCAGAAATTGCCAAAGCAGGTTTGGAGGCCCCTTGGTCGGAAGTTTCAGCAAAGACGTGTCCAGGATGGCTTGGGTGGAATTTGATCTGCTTAAGGGAAGAGTGGTAGACTCAATGCCCTTTTAGCGTCCCCTTCAGTTCTGTGGTTCTATGATTGTCTGCACTCTCCCCCCCCACCCCACCTCATTTTCCTAATGGTTTCTTTTTTGGATCTGTACCATTAAAGTCAATTTAGAAACGTTTAGCATGACATTTCCTCCAGCGAACTAAAGCCATTGAACCCGGTGTTTACAGTTCATCTGGGTGAACGGTTGGTTTGCTCTGCTGTTTCACTGCCACAGCCTCCTCCACGTTTTATTCCACTTCTCAGATTTACTTTCCCCCAAACACCTAGGAGGGGAAGCAGGAGAAGCTTGTCCTGCAGGCTGGGGTGGGTGCAGGGGACGGGTGATAAATCCTGGCAGCATCCAGGCAGGTTTCCTTGCCCTGATGGCACTTTGCAGATGCTTTTGCACATACATCTCTTCTGAGAAAGGAAAATTAGAGTGCAATCGGCAGTGTTTGAGGCCCATAAATAAAGCTTTTCAAAAGGCCTCAGCTCCACCGGTAAAGATGCTGTTTAGGATCCACATCCAGTGGAAATATTGATATTTTAGGTATGGACATAAAAATTGTGTGTGAGGGGCACATTCCCTCGGAGCTTGTGGCACAGGAGCAGTCTCCTCCTGCTCCCCCATCAGCACCTGTCCCATCTCTGTCCATCTCCTCTGCTCCACTGACCCCATTGACCTGAGGCTTTTTAAAGCTGGGGCAGAGCTTGAGGGTGCAAAGGATGAAGCTACCCCCTCACTTTGGATTGTTATTCCTCCCCTGATTAGGTGATATCAATGATGCCAGTTTTCTGTATAGGGGCGATTGTCGCCCTTGGAGAGCAAGTATATTTCCATATGGAACCAGGAGATGTCGGGGCGGGGGAGGAGTTGCTTTTCCATGAGTAAGGAATCAGGAACATAGCAGGTATTATCAAATGAGATGATAGCCCACTGAAGTCAGTGTTTTGTCTGTGCAGCCGCTCCCCACAGCCCACAATCACATGTTTAGCACATCCAGCCTAATAAATCGGCAGCCCCCTGCCCATATTTAATGTGCTTCTGGCAGTTTCCACCAGAGGCACTAGCGATCTCCCTCCCCATGGCCACTTCTCAGCTGAGAGGTACACTAGAGATTTCCCTCCACCCCACACCCTGCCCTGCAGCTCTCTCCCTGCCTCTCAGCTGGCCAGACACACTAGGCGGGACTCTGTGTGCTCGATGAGACACTGACACGTGGGCACCCATTAGCCGTGATTGGTTCACACGGTGGGCCTATGATGTCCCTGGACTCTGCCATGAGTGGCGGTTCTGTGATTATCACATGCGGGGGCCACATACTGGAAGCCTAATAGACAAACACACAGGAACACACCTGGTGAAGGGAAATGTGGGCTATCGTCTAGTTTGATTGCACCTAGAGTCTAAATATGTCATTTGTATAAACTGCACAGGGAACCATTTCTGTCTGGGGCCCTGGCTGATAATTTGAGCTACTCCAAAAACTACAGCAAAGCAAGACATGGACCTGCATCACCCCAAATTCTCTGGTATCCTATTATTTTTTGCCTAATCCTCCAACTTTGAACAGGGGCCCTGTAGGCCAAACCAAGGCTGGTGGGACACAAATGGCCACATCGGACTCCATGTGGCTTGTGAGCCCTCCCAGCTGTAGCCCCTTGGATGAACACCAGGCTCTCTGTGGGCAAGCCATCCTCTCCCCCAAGTGCCATGATGCCAGAGCGCCCCATGGGGGCAGGAGACATCAGGAAAAAGCAAAGAGTTGAGTCCTTCTCCCACCCCTCTCCTGACCCCAACAGCCCAGCAGCTGCATCGGGATCAGGCTGGGCCAGTCCCAATGCATTCAGGATCAGACATTTGAGCCTCTGCAGGCCTCTAGGCCCAGTTATTTTCTATCCCAAAACAGAAGGAGGCCTTAGGATTTACACAGCCTGGGGAAGGGGGAGCAGCAAGGTGTGCACTGAAGAAATATTTGGGTTCTGGCAAGGAGGTGCAGGGAAGGCAGCTGGGAGTGAGGGTGCAGATCATGGATCTGGCTCGCAGACCCAGCCCTCCCCTTGGGCGCACACACTCAACTGCTGCTGATCACCCAAGCATTCAGTGCCCAGCAGTAGGGACCAGGGGCTAGATGGGAATTGGAAAGGGGCAAATAAAAACCAGCTGTGGGGCACCGGAGATCCCTACTGCCGCTCACGCATGTTACCTGTCTCTGAACAGAGGGAATCGTTCACAGGTTACAAACCCTGGGAGAAATCTGAGCCCAGATCCAACGTCTGGTTCCCAGAAAGGCAGTCTGTACCGAGCTCCTGGATTCTCTAGTGTGTGGCCCCCTTGCCCCCTCAAAAATCAGTACTAGGAGCTTCTTGGTTTGTCTGTCTCCCCTGCCCCCCCAATAAAGAAACCACTAAACCAATTCAGCCTTCAACCAAAACTGTGCCTAAAAATCATGACAGAACTTTCCTTCCTAGGAGTGAGACCCAAGGCCCAGCACTAATGCCAAGCAACACTAACTGTCATATACAGTAACAAAAATTCCCCCAGCACTCTGGGAGCAACACTCTCTGCCATGTGCCTGGAAATTCCATGAACCCCAGCTGCACAGTGGAACATACAGCTGTCGTTTTTTACCGGCATCTGGGCCAAAGCAGCCCCCACTCCCTCTGCTGCAAAGTGCTGGAAGAGCCAAAGCAAAACATAAAAGCAGGTCACTGACTCTTCTACACTGTTGTTGCTGGGTAAAAGGAACAAGAGAACAATCAATCAACCCTGGGAAATGATCAAAGGGCAAGGGCAATAATTAAAAACAGCATCAGTCACAGGGGGAGGACAAAGCGGGACCAGCAAGAAGCTGGACTGCTGCAGGTCTCTACGCAGAACTACTGCTCTTGTAGCTACCTCACCATAGTGAAATGTGCAAAACTGAGCCTGGCTCTCACTAAGTCTAGCTGGACAATCGAGAGGCACAAAGCACAATGCAAACCCAAAGTGGAGATGGTTCAGCCTCTGGGAAACAAAGAGAGCTTTACTCTAGCATCCAGCATTTGAAACACAAGTATGAGAAATAGCCTTCCTCAGACTATCCGGAATTGTTTGAGAGACTTCACATCAAAAAATGCGTCCAATTCTGGTAGAAAGAAGACAGCAGAAAGGCGTCATCAAGTTACGGTGCAACATGCCACATCAAAGACATAACAAAAGAGACACAGAGGATCAAACTCTGAAATATGCGGTCTCAGCTCATTCTGGGGGCCTAGTGCCCACTACCTACACTTGTGTGGTTTGACCTGCCATTAAAGTCATATTGGAGGATGAATCCCTGTGTGTCAGATGCCAGTCTTGGGACAGCTGCTCAGAGCAATGGGGGTGCTCATTAATAGTAGGGGTAGCTCTGGCTAGAAAGGCCTTGAGGATGTTAGTCATCAACTGTCTCTCTGACATCTCTACCTGGATGTCTCAACGTCATCTCAAACTCAATATGGCTAAAACTGAACTCCTTATCTTCCCCTCTCATCCTTCCTCTCCTTCCTCACTGTCAATAACTATTGATGGAGTCACCATCCTGCCTGTCCCCCAAGCCCGTAGCCTAGGCTTCATCTTTGACTCACCCCTTTCTTTTAAACCCTACATTGACTCTGTTGCTAAATCCTGTCGCTTCTCCCTCCATAACATTGCTAAGATTCGCCCTTTTCTCTCTGTCTCGTCTGCCAAAACTCTTGTTCATGCTCTGGTCATCTCTCGCCTCGATTACTGTAACCTCCTTCTCACTGGCCTTCCCCGGTCTCACCTTTCTCCCCTCATCTCTGTCCAAAACTCTGCTGCCAGGGTCATCTACCTCGCCAGTCGCTTCGACCATGTGCAGCCCCTCCTCTCTTCGCTTCACTGGCTTCCCCTTCCTGAACGAATCTGCACAAGCTCCTAGTCTTCACCTATAAAGCTCTTCCATGGGGGTGGTTAGAGGACAATGCGTTGTTCCAATGTCAGCGGCATCCCTTCCTCCAGTGCTAGAGGCTGCTGCTGACCTGATCCAGTGTGCACAATGTCATGCCTGTCATGTAGAGAAACATGCATGTGCTGGATCGATGGTGGAATCTGTGAAAGTGCTGCTGGGAATCCTTTCCGTCGGAGACAAAGAGGGTGATAATGCCCTTAATGATATATTTTTTTGTCATTGTGATTCCTTTCCCAAAACTCATCTTTTATCTTGATTTAAATAGACTTGTGCCAAATAAAAACGACTCAAATAGATTTTCAGGTTATTTCTGTTCTTTACTCTAACCTTGAACTTGGACGCGTGCTCAGGATTTAGCTAATCATGATATTTGGGGCTGGGGCAAATTGGCAGTCAGTTCCAATGGATGGTTCTTTTGCCTTCCCCGCAGGTTCACCAGTCTGAGACGTCAGAGCTCTCAGACTCTCTTATATGCCGGAGGAAGGGTCCTCCGTGGCCTGACAGTTGGCACACTGTCACCAACAGGAGCGGGTCCAATCAAAGAGATCATTCTGGGCCACTTGGTCTCCAAAACTGCAAGGGGAGCAAAGGACCCACTCCTTGTGCCCAGGAGCTTCTAGGGAAACATTAACAGCCACCCCGCCCCCCAGCCCTGCCAAATCCAGATCAACCAGAATTACTCATCCCGAGTCCCAACGCTGTGCCAGGAGGTAATTGCTCTCTGGAACATGCTTGCCAGAGCACAGCAGGTAACAGCATGATCTGGCTACTGTTTCAACCCCAAAGGCCTTTCCTTTGGTGGGAAGCTTCAGTGGGACAACCTGTCCTCTGCCTTCATGGAGAAGAATTCCTTTGGCGATGGATTGCCCTGCAACTGGGAGGCAGAGCTGCTGCGTCCTGGCCCCTTGGGAAGCTGCAGGTGTGCAGCATCCTCTCCAGGACAGATCTTACTGCAATGAAATACCTATTTTGAACTAACAAATAATCTGTCCAATTGGACTGATTTGTATTCATTTGTGCAATATCAAGGTTGGATTCAAAACAGTTGGTTTGCAAAATACATTTCAGTTTTTACTTGATTACCTTACTCTGGAGCAGCCCCACTGGATCCCTGCAAGCGCCACTGAGCCTACTTCACTCCATGATTCAGGGATTGTGGCCTGTGTCTTTGGTGGGGGGAGGAGGAGGAATCGTGGGTTTTAAAATTCTGGATTGTCAGTGTGAATTAGGTCCATCTGTGTGATGCAGGGGAGAGAAAGGCAAGGAGAGGGCTGAATGGCCAAGTATCGAAGTGATGAAGCAGAGAATAGCAAAGCCTCAATCTGGCACATTTCCCAATATTTGTTTTAGGAAATCAATCTTTGAATTTGAAATGGCTTGTTTCCTTCAGCCCCAGTGACCGCAGGCCTCTCCAGCATGTGGAAACCTCACACCCATGGGCCTGGTCCAGCCCCAAATCTGGACTGCTATAGCTCCCACCAATGGCTGCTGTTGTCATGGTGCTCTGTCCAGCCTCTGATGGCCCAGGTGCTGAAGCAGCAGGAAGGGAGGTGTTCTGATGGTTCCTGCCTTGCTGGAGCTTGCACTGGAAGCGGGCAATGCCCCCCTCCCCCCATGGGTTTGTCACCTGCTATCTAGCTAACAAGGCTGCTGATTGGCCAAGCTGGGATTGGCTGAGCCATGCTATATAACTTCCAGGTCTTTGCCTGTGTAGCAGGTTAATTCTGACTGTTTAGTTGGCTATGTGCACTGCCAGCACCACACTGTTGTTCCAGTGTCTGCCTCTCTCTACCCTGCAACCCCCAGCTCCTGCCTTGCCTGACCTGTTCTCCTGCCCTGGTGCCACTGCTACTCTTCTCCTACACCCCAGTTCTCGGACATAATGCTTCCTCGGCCCTCCAGATGACACCCTGAAGGCGCCTCTCATGTCACCCTTCTGGTTTGACCTGACCTGTCCAGTGTCCCTCCTGACATTGCTCCCTGAGCCTTCCCACAACTTACTGTTTGTTGTATGGTCCCAGGCCTGCCTTTAGCTGCAAAGGTAGCCCATGGCCTGGTACAGTAGCTAGGTTTGGGGTTTCCTACAGTGTTTCCAAAATTGTTTTGCCCCATGCTTCCTCCCAAGGGAACTTTTCTCTGGCTGAGACACTTCTAGAGTTTCTCTCCTGTTGTATTATGTGTAATAAGGGCTAAGACCCCCGATAACATTTCCTGCAGTCAGGGAGGGCACTGGTGAATTTCTCTTCATGTGAATTCTCCAGTGTGAAGTAAGGACTGAAATCACAATGAAGCTTTTCCCACAAGTGGGGCATTTATAGGGTTTTCCTACAAAAATCAATGTAGCATGCCCACCCCCACCTGTGGTGATCTGGCAAGATCTGCCCAACACAGTCACTCTTCTAGGGAATTAAGCTCACACCATCTTTATTGAAAGCCTCTTGCACACTCTCCACTGTATACACTTCCTGTAGCCAGACAAACTCTCTTGGCTTCTCCAAAGTCTCTCAAGCCATACAATATCCTCTGATTACACTTACTGTCTTTTGCCTCGGGTCCAGGCTGCAAAGTCCTTAGTTGCAGACTAGCTCTCAACCCTCCTCTGCTTTTCCCAAGCTCCTTCCAATCCAGCAGCCCCCTTCCCATAGAGCCTGGCTCAGCTTTTATACCCTTTTGGGCTGGCTCCTGCCACGCTCATTCCCAGCTGTATCAGTTAAGGTGCTATCCCCTCTTAAGCAGAGCAGCTGCAGTCCTGATAGCACGTGCACCTGTGCTAGCCCTTCTTAAAGAGTCAGTAGACCTCAAGGACTCTGCCCTGCCACACCTGTTCTCCCCACTTTTTGTAGACCAAGCTATCCCGAGTAGCCCCGTCTTCGGCCAAACTTCAAGCAGGGTATAGAGTCTGAAGATACAAACCCCGTACACACGTCATTTCATAGTTCCTTACAGAGCCTCAAAGAGTTGAATATCCATTTCACAGGTGATCACAAACAATCCAGTAAATTAAGTCTCTTATATCAGTCAATCCTCTTCATCAGCTACGGCTTGCAACTCCACGCCACAGCCGTAATTCTAGCTTCCTCCTCCACCCCTTCCAGCCAGCCCGGTCATCACGGAGGAGTTTCTCTACATTACACCCTCCTTATTTTGTCCAGGGAGCCATCTCCACCCAGATGTAGTCCTTCATTCAGACGAGAATCTGGGTAGCCAACTCCAGCCAGACTCGCATTCATCTGTTATTCTGAATCCCTGGGGAGCCCCACTGCACCCGGGATTATGTCTGTGTAGGGCCCAGGAGTAGCCTCCTTGCTGGCTCTCAGTTCTTCTTCTAATCTATTCGGGTAGCCCAAGTCATCCTCCGGGTCTCCCTGATTATACTGCATCCAGAGTGGGGTGCTGACCCTCCCAGTCTTTCTAGCCTCCCACCCCCAGGACCCTTCTGACAGTTTACATGGGTCACTCCCTACACATTTCCTTTTACTGTGTCCATTTCCCAGGGATTTCAAGCTTACATAACTCCCATACCTGCAATACGTTTGGCACAAGGACCCATCGCTGGTTCCCCAGAGTCTAGGTCCTTTTTGTCTCTAAGGAGGGGCACCCTCTCCAAAGGTGATCCTCCTCCCCATAGTCATAACAAGTATTTTGGGGGGGGCACTCCCTGGTACCTCCATTCCCATGCTGTCTGTCCTGGTGCTCCCCACTGTGAGGGCTGGGTTTCCGTGGAGGCGGAACCCTCACGGGAAGGGGGCAGCCATTCCCCACGGGAAGGGGACTAGCCATTCCCCACCTAGATCATCATAGGGGTGCAGGCGTTGCCACTTCCCAACCAGGGAAGGCCCCCACGGGCCAAGGAACGCAGGCACACTGGGTCCGGGGCCTAGGGAGAGGGTTGGAGGCTTGTGGGGGACACCGTGCAAGAGACCCGGGGGAAGGAGGCAGGACAGGACACGCACACTAGAATGTCCCCGCGGGCATCCAAGTGAACAAGGGAGGAACACAATACTCACAGTCACGCTGAAGGCCCAAGGTTCTCTCACTCTCGCACACACTCCCACTCCCACTCGTAGTTCAAACTTAGCTAAGTCGCTCTTAGATTGGGGTTTCGGGGCCGGTCTCACAGGGCAAGGCTCTGATCACCAGCAAGGGAGCTCCTCTGAGTCCTCCCTTATAAGCAGAGCCACAGCGTTCCTCTCCAGCAGGCGGGCAGAGCGTCGGGGCGG
>QEPC01003806.1:728798-784124 GCA_003113815.1 Sphenodon punctatus | reverse complement strand
AGAGCGTCGGGGCATCAGCCCGAGGGGCGTGGCCTCTGGGAATCCTGTTGCTGCCGGGGGTGTCGGCCCGGCGGGGCCCGCTGCCTCGGACCCCGCCTGCCCCCCCATCTCCTGAGGCCCCGAAGCCTGACAGTACCTCCCTGTCGACGCCGCGGCCAGGGCCCCGGCCCGGGCTTGCCCGGATAACGGGCATGAAAACGACGAAGCAACAGAAGCGCATGTATGTACCACAGGCTCCCAAGAGTTCTCTGACGTATCGTAGCCCTTCCACTTGACTAGGTATTGCAGTTGCCCCTGACATCGTCGGGCATCGAGTATGGCTTGTACCTCGTATTCGGGGTCCTCGGATCCCAAGATCGGTAGAGGGTCTGGCTCCACAGGGGGACAATGGTCTTTGGCGGCCTTCAGTAGGGAGACATGGAACGTCGGGTGTATCCTGTACTGTGGGGGTAAGGTTACCGTGTAAGCCACCTCATTCACCTGCCGGTTGATGGGGAAGGGTCCCATGAACCGATAGTCAAGCTTCGGAGAGGGGCGGGTGGAGGGGTAGTGGCGCTGGTCAACCCATACAAGGTCCCCTATGTTGAAGCGAGGGGCTTGTATCCGGTGTTGGTCTGCAAAGCTCTTGTATCGTTGCCGTGCTTGTTGGAGGAGTGCTTGAGCTGTCGTTTGAGCTTGCCGAATTTGTTTTACTAATGCTCCTGCGGCGGGTACTTGGGGGGCGTCTAAGTCTGGGGTACAAATACGCGGGTGGAATCCATACGTCACAAAAAAGGGAGAGGAGCCTAAGGAGGCGTTCAGGGTGTTGTTATATACAAATTCCGCTAAAGGAAGTAAGTTATACCAATTGTCCTGGAGGTGGTCAACATAACAATGGAGATATTGCTCTAGTGTTTGATTGGTGCGTTCCACCTGTCCATTGGCCTGGGGGTGGTACGCTGTCGTTAGGTTCAGGTTGATCTGGAGCGCCTTTAACAATGCCTTCCAGAGTCGTGAGGTAAACTGGGTTCCCCGGTCGGATACGATATCGATGGGCACGCCATGTAGCTTGATGACGTTGTGTAACAGTAGCAGTGTGGTATGTTTGGCTGTGGGGAGGCCTTGACAAGCGATAAAGTGGGCCATCTTTGTAAAATGGTCGATCACCATCAAGATGGTGGTGTACCGTTGTGACGGAGGGAGCTCTACAATAAAATCCATGCCCACTCGTTGCCAGGGGCCGTGTGGCATAGGGGCTAGCTGGAGGAGTCCTATGGGTTTTTGCCTGGGAACCTTGGTTTTCGCGCAGATGTCGCAGGCGCGGACATAACGCGCCGTGTCCGCCTTCATGGCGGGCCACCAAAACTGACGGTGGAGTAGATCATAGGTTCTCTTGATTCCTGGGTGCCCTGCTAAGGGGGCGTCGTGGTGACTCCATAAGGTTCTGGACCGGGCGGCTTGGGGAACTACTATTCTTCCCTGGTGCCAATATAGCCCCTGTGGCGTAACGGAGCCCACTGGGGTACGCCCCAGCCTCCCGGCACCCCGTTACCCACTTATTACTGGCCTCTTAACCGCTGCCACCACCTCAGTGCTTATTAATCATACAGGTTCCTGCCTCATCCCACTGAGGAGAATGAGATCCTTTGTACTTATAACAGCCCAGCTCGCAGCTGGAGTAAAACAGTTCCCAGGTTCTGCCGCATCGAGCGTACAGAGGCGTATTAGCTAACACACACAGACACACAGATCCTTTAGATCAAAAGAAAGAAAACTTTACTGATAATAACATAAACCCATCATCACAGGCTACAACCGTGTGAGGTAATTTGAATCCTTGAGCAAAAGTAAATGATCAGAACTGTTTAGGCATGATAGCCTTTTTAGAAGCGTTTAGCCTAAACTGTTCCCTCAGATCTAACATTCATTTACTCACTACTTGAAGTGCACCTTTGCTTTGCAGCAGAGGGGTCCAGTCCTTAAGTTTCAGTTGAGTCCATATAGGCCTGGAGCCATTCCCTCAGCTCCTCAGCACCAAGTCAGTGTCCAAAGCAAACAGAAGACAAAAAGGCGAGCGACGCCCGAGAGGTGTGGCTTTTCCTTTTTAAAGCCCCCTACCCCCTCAATGGTCATTGGTGTTTGGTAAGTCACCTGGCATACCTTTCCCTGGGATTGCGAAATCCTGCCATGCGGATGGTTGTGAAATCAGGCCTAGCAGTACCTGGAAGCCAGGGTGTCAGTGAAGGTCAGCTAGAAGGTCAGGGAAGCTGCAACTGGTGGCAGGTTCTGCCACAGCCCCTGCCGTAGTTGCAGAGGGTGATTTCATAATACCTCCTGGTCCTGTGGCGAAAGCTTTTGTAGGTGGTTACTAGACAAACTTGACGTGGCCAGTGCACAGGGTTTAAGGATGGGCTTGCCTTGGTTACCCAGGAGGGTCTCTTCCTTGGTGAATCTTGAAAGGGCATCTGCTAGCAAAATCTGTTTTCCGGGGCGGTACTGGATCTGAAAGGTAAACCGGGAGAAGAAGAGCGCCCAGCGTCCATGTCGGGCATTGGCGATTTTAACCGTTTGAAGGTACAGGAGGTTTCAATGATCTGTAATGACAGTTACAGGTAACTTGGCGCCCTCCAAATAGTGCCGCCAGGTCGTGAAGGCTGCCTTGATGGCTAAGAGTTCTCGATCTAATATGGTATAGTTGGCTTCAGCGCTCATGAGCTGCCGGGAATAGTATGAGCAAGGTAGGAGGACTCCAGTCTGGGCTTCTTCCTGTAACAGGACGGCCCCAATGGCTTTGTTGGAGGCATCAGTCTCTACCACAAATGCCTTCTCAAAGTCTGGATATTGTAGAAGCTGAGCTCTCTTGAAGGCTTGTTTTAGTGTGTTGAAGGCTTTCTGATGCTCTGTCGTCCACGAGTAGGATATTCCCTTGCGTAACAGCATGGTTAGAGGTTTTGTTACGGCAGCATAGCAGGGAATATACTGTCGATAATAATTTGTAGTCCCTAGAAAACGTTGTAGTGCCTTGACAGTGGGGGGTGGAACCCAGGATAGAATTGCCTGTACCTTGGTTTCGTCCATCTTCAACCCTTCCGGGGAAATGACAAAGCCCAAGAAAAGGCAATTGAGGTAGTATGGAAGGCACATTTGGACAGTTTACAGAAGAGGTGGTGCTGTTGAAGCTTCTTCAGGACAGTCCGGACATGGCCCACGTGTTCTTGTTCTGACCGGGAGTAAATTAAAATATCGTCCAGGTAAGCGATAACGAAAACGTCCAAAACCTCCTGAAGTACATCGTTTATGAAATGTTGAAACGTAGCCGGAGCGTTGGCCAGTCCGAAAGGCATCACAAGATACTCAAAGTGTCCGTATCTTGTCCAGAATGCCGTCTTCCACTCGTCCCCGGCACGGACTCGTACCAAGTAATAGGCCCCTTGCAGGTCGAGTTTCAAGAAAATGCATGCTCCCTGGAGCCGATTCAGCAATTCAGGGATCAATGGTAGGGGGTATCGATTTTTCACTGTAATAGTATTCAGACCCCGGTAATCGATGCAGGGCCGTAACCCCCCGTCCTTTTTAGGCACAAAAAAGAGGGGTGCCCCCGCCGGGGAGGTAGAGGGTCGAATAACCCCCTTTTGTAAATTCTCATCGATATACTGTTTGAGGGTCCGTAGTGCTGGCCCTGAGAGAGCATAGATCCATCCGTAGCGGGGCTGGGTTCCAGGTAGAAGCTCAATGGGACAGTCGTAGGGACGGTGCAGGGGTAATACGGTCGCTTCTTGTTCACTGAAAAGAGAGGCATAGGCCTGGTAGGCCGCGGGTAATCCAGGAACCTCGTAGTCTGGCACGGTGGTGCACCCGGTGGGGGCGAGGTTCCTGACCTCGGGAACATATTTACTGGGTTTCCGGATTTGCACGGTGTGCCGCTGCCAGTCGATGGTCGGGTTCCATTATTCGAGCCACGGGATCCCCAAGACAACAGGAAAAATAGGGGTACATACTACATCCAATTGCAGGGGTAAGGCGTGCCCCTGGATCATCAGGGGTAAAGGGGGGGGTCTGTCGAGTAATCGAGCCAGAGACCAACGGGGACCCATCAATAGAGTGGATTACCTCCTTCCGCTGTCGAGTTTGCTGTGGAATCTGGTGCCGCCGCACGAACCCTTCATCCACGAAGTTCTCGGAGGCTCCGGAATCCACCAAGGCCCAGGCTACTAGGGTTCGAGCAGGGCCAAGGCCCAGCATCACGGGTATCTGGAGGTGCGGGCTTCTCTCCGGGTAGCTGGGAACCCGGGGCGCTAACGGCGCCAGGGGTGCGTTGGCATGGCTCGAGAGACCCCCTACACTTCTCGAGCCTGGGCTTTTCCCACCTCTCGTCGGCTTCTAGGGGCTGCAGGGCAATTCCGGGCGTAACGTGAAGCTTCCCCGCAGTAATAACACAGGCGGGATAGGCGCCGCCACTCCCTCTCCGCCGGTGTTAATGGTCCTCGGGAGGCCCCAACTTGCATGGGTTCTACCTCCTCGCTGCGGGGAGGCTCTCCTCGACTACCCCCGGTGGCCACAGGGCGTAGTGGGGGGCCTCGGTAGGTCTCGCTCCAGCGTTCCCGACGCCTTTCGTTAAGTCGTTCCTCGATCTGCAAGGACAATGTTACCAATGCCCCCCAAGTCTTGGGAAGAGTCGTAAAGGCCAGCTGGTCCTTAATTTCTTCACTTAACCCTTGCTTGAACATCACGCGAAGAACATTATCGGGCCAATTTAAGTCTACTGCCACCTGCTGGAATTTTGTCACATAATCCAGCAGGGGTCCCTTTCCTTGCTTCAAGGTCGTGATTACCGTTTCTGCGTCCTGAATGCGGTGGGGGTAATCGTACAGAAACTTGAACTCCCGCACAAACCCCTCATAATCCTCCAAAAAGGGGCTATTGCTGGTAAGCAGTGGGGTAGCCCACGCTAAGGCATGCCCTTCCAATAACCCGATAATGAAGGCAACCTTCCGGGCATCTGTATCGTAGGTTCGAGGTTGGGTCTTGAAAGTTAACTCACATAAGGCCAGGAACCCCTGAAACTGCCGACGTTCCACGGTGAATTTGGTGATTGAGGGTCCCTTGGGTTCCCGAGGGGCTAAGGCGATGGCGGCTGCTGCCACCGGGGCCGGCGGTGGCGGCACCAATACTTGGGCAGTTTCTGGCCCTCGTTGCTCCTTGAGGTCTTTAACCTCCATTGCTAGGGATTGCACGGAGTGGGCCAAGTCCCTAATTTCGGCAAGTAATTGCTCCATGAGCAGGGGATAGGTGCTGGTGATATGTGAGGGCTGGGTTTCCTTGGAGGTGGAACCCTCATGGGAAGGGGGCAGCCCGGGAACCAGAACGGCCACGCTGCCCAGGGGGACCCTGGCAGGGAAGGAGCGTTGCCTGAAAAAGGACCTCTCAGGTTCTTATATGGTGGTTCTGGAAGGACTAGCCATTTCCCACCTAGATCATCATAGGGGCGCAGGCATTGCCACTTCCCAACCAGGGAAGGCCCCCACGGGCCAAGGAACGCAGGCACACTGGGTCCAGGGCCTAGGGAAAGGGTTGGAGGCTTGTGGGGGACACCGTGCAAGAGACCCGGGGGAAGGAGGCAGGACAGGACACGCACACTAGAATGTCCCCGCAGGCACCCAAGTGAACAAGGAAGGAACACAATACTCACAGTCACGCTGAAGGCCCAAGGTTCTCTCACTCTCACTCTCACTCTCACTCTCGCACACACTCCCACTCCCACTCGTAGTTCAAACTTAGCTAAGTCGCTCTTAGATTGGGGTTTCGGTGCCGGTCTCACAGGGCAAGGCTCTGATCACCAGCAAGGGAGCTCCTCTGAGTCCTCCCTTATAAGCAGAGCCACAACGTTCCTCTCCAGCAGGCGGGCAGAGCGTCGGGGCGGTGGCCTGAGGGGCGTGGCTACCTGCCGTGTGCTTGCAGGGGGCGGGGGTCGGCCCTGGCGGCTCCGTCGCGCCGTGCTGCGGCGAGCCCGGGGGCGTGGCCTTGGATTGCGGAGCGCTGTCAGTGTGCTCCACCCCTGTTGCAGGGCGGGCCATCCCCTGTTCCTCCTCGGGCGCTGGGCCTAAGCCTTCCTGGGGGTGAGTTTGGTGCGACCCTCCCGGAGGGTCCTTCTGGGAATCCTGTTGCTGCCGGGGGCATCGGCCCGGCGGGGCCCGCTGCCTCGGACCCCGCCTGCCCCCCCATCTCCTCAGGCCCCGAGGCCTGACACCCACGTGGTCTTCATGTCTCTCATTGTTCTGATGATAACTCCTCACCTTATCCGGACTGCAATATCACAATGCTGGCTCCACCCTGTGCCACAAAGTAGACCAGTGCCTTCCACTCCAGCACAGTCCTTCTGGTAGCATTGCTGTGCTGTCCTTGCTGAACTGTCCTTGTAGAGCTCCAGTTGCAATCCTATTTTCCACTCTCTCTCTCTCTCTTTACTCCATCTTGGATGAGGGAGTCTCCAAACGTTGCTCACAGCCGCAGTCTCAGGTGCATTCCTCGTCTTCTTCTCAGGTGGCCCATGTTCCAGGTCACATCCCCCCTTTTTAGCAAGACTGCATGATGGCAACTGTTGGAGGTGCCCACATTCTCCACCAGTAAGTAGCAAGGCCGTGCTCACCTGTGGTAGGTCTTGGCAGGATCTGCAACAATGCACCATCTTATACCATATACACTTCCTTTAGCCAGACAAACCCCTTGGGTTCTCCAAAGTCTCTCTAGCCATACAATACCTTCTGGTTACACTCACTGTCTTTTGTGTCAGGTCCAGGCTACAACGTCCTTAGTGCAGATTAGCTCTCAACCCTCCTCTGCTTTTCACAAGGTCTTTCCAGTTCAGCAGCCCCCTTCACACCGAGCCTGGCTCAGCTTTTATACTGCCTTGGGCTGGCTTCTGCCACACCTACTTCCAGATGTACCAATTAAGATGCTATCCCCTCTTAGGCCGTTTTTAGACGAGCGCGGCAGCATCCGCGCTTGTTTTTCAAAAGCCCCGGCAGTCCATTCTACACATGACGCTGCCGCCGAATACGCGCATGCACGGGCGATGCGCATCCATTTCCGGCCACGAACTGACCGGGTCAGCGATCGAGGCCGGTCATACACGATTGGAAATAGATGCGCATCGCCCGCGTCATGTGTAGAACGGACTGCCGGATCTTTTGAAAAACAAGCGCAGGCGCCGCCGCGCTCGTCTAAAAACGGCCTTAGGCAGAGCAGCTGCAGTCCTGCTAGCACCTGTGACTGGGCAGGTGCTAGCCCCTCTTAAAGGGCCAGTAGTCCTCAAGGACTCTGCCCTGTCACACTCACAGTAAAGATTTTCCCACACTCTGGGGAAATTCTTTTATGTGAACTCTCTGGTAGCTCATTGCCTGAGAGTCCTGTTCTATGTGGATTCTCTATCAGCTTCTTCTCCAATACCCATTGTCTAATAATGAGGCTGGCCGAGAAAAAAGACAAACATTTTTGTTAAACCTAACTTAAAAAATGGAAACCATACACATACCTACAATATCCCCTTATTAAAGTATGCACTTAAATATCCCCTTACTTAAAGGTTAAACCATTAACCTCTCAAATTCCTTTTCAAAGATCTACCACCTGAGTTACAGGAACAACTATTGGTCGCTGATTTAATTCAGCCACTTGAGAAGGACTTTGCATATTGCTAACTAGTTGATTGCTGGGCTGTTGCAATAGTGGCAGTTTGGCTGGGTAGGACAGCCATGAGACTAGGCCTGGGTTCTATTTTGCTGGGCTGTTGTAAACAGTATTGGCAGTTTGGCTGGGTAGGACAGCCATGAGACTAGGCCTGGATTCTATTTTGCATTTGTGTCCCTGTGTCACCTCTCAGCTCACTTAGAAAAATAAGGGAACAGCTCCTTGTTCCTTGCTTGGCAGAGCAGGGTGCTGACTCAAAGGAAAATGAGGGAGGTCTCTTGGAAGGAGTCAATGGAAATGAAATTTCAACTCTTGACCTTCCGTGCCCCAGCTTGGGGGAAACAATCCAAGGCAGCTATGGAAATTTGGGGAAGAAGCACAGCTATTTCTCTTTCAGAATGCCAGAGAAGGGGTCTGGAGCACATGCGGGAACGGTTACTCTTCCGACCTCCACCCCATTACTAATCTTATCCTTGATGCCTACAAACCAGGCATGAGGGACTGCAGCTTTCAAACTAAAAAGCACAAACCTTGTGCAGCAGGGTTTAAAAAACAGCCTTTAGCTGAACCAATAACAGAAACATACGTCAAAGGATACTATTTTTAGTATTATTTTTGTTGTGATGAATATTATGAATATGTACATAAATCAATTCATTGAGAATACACAAAAAATTACTCAAAGTCCATGACTTATTCCAAATATTCCAAACTCGTCTGTCTCCTTTTATATATATTTATTATGCTCACCAACATGTTTTGACCTTAAGGTCTTCTTCAGGGCTTTCTTTAATTTTAATATATTTATATCACATGTTGAGAGTCCTTCCAATAGAAAAACAAGTGAAAAAAATCAAATTAGAAAAAATAGATCTTAAACACACTCACTATTCAAAACAATTCTCTAACTTACCTCCACCTGTTTTCAGCCAAGGACGATTACCATTTATCTCTTAACTTCTCTGTAAAAAATAAAAATAATTAAAATCATCTCTCATTCTATCCTCCACATATAAATCAACTTCCTCAATTGCTAACTTCCCCAACCTCAAACTAACCTTAAAAAAACATATTACTTTTCAAGCTTAGTGCTTACTGAAACTGCAAAACAAAACAAACAATCCAATCCACAGGTGCATCCTTAAATGCTAACCCTGATCTTCCCAATCACCCTAATTTAGACACCTTACTCACAATTTAATTCTATTCACCTGATTGCCCAAAAACCTTAAACTACCAATCTTCCAAATGTGACTTCAAAAATGGGTAATCCAAAATCACTCAAACACATAAATAATCTTATACCTCACATTTTTTTCCCCTCTCCCAATTTATTTATCTCTCAACTTGCTAAACCTCAACTGAGAAAATTAAAAGAAAAACAAAATTAAATTCCACTCTATTCAAAACTTGAACTTACAGCCTTGGGGACTCAAAAGCAGTGTTACAAGGGCCTACACCACATTACAAGAACAACGTTAAGTGTGGTAAAAGTTCACATTGGGTGAACTTAAATCTATAGTCATACAAATATTTTATTCAACCAAAATTTGTGTGTGTGTGTTCAGCCAGTGTCATTACTACTTATAATTCTTCCATTAGACTACATTATACAAACTCTTACATATTTAATAATCAGGATTTGATCTCCCAGCCTACAAACCAGGCATGAGGGACTGCAGCCTTTAAACTAACAAGCACAAACCTTGTCAGCAGGGTTTAAAAACCAGCCTTTAGTTGAACCAAGCCAGTTTTTTTTACTAGGGTCAAAGCCTAAGGCACTCAGTCACTATCCCACAGCAGGTGGGAGAAATCTGTTGGGGGTGGAATATCATGGAGTCAAATCTTGCCATTACCTGTCTAATGTTTCTGAGTTTCAGCACATTTTTGTCATAACTTCAAAATGGTAAAGATGAATTCTGATTGATCTCTCTTGTTAAAAATATTATGTCACAGCAATAAAACCTCTAATTAGCTCCCTTTGATGTTGGTCTTGACTTAGGAGATAAAAAGTGGAACAAGGGGAATGTGTGTATTTGGCTGCATTCTTGGAGTTTGGTAAAAAGCCATGTAAAAGAATCCTCGAATCTTACCGAGAATGGGACTGTGAGGGTCATCTAGTCCAAACCTCTGCTTGGATGCAGGAGGACAAAAGCTACCACATCTCTGACAGGTAGCTGTCCAGCCTCTTTTTTAAAAAAAACCCTGTGATGGAGAGCCTAAGACCAATTTTCCCTGATATTTTACCAAAATCTCTCTTTCTGTAACTTGAACCTGTTGTTTCGAGTCCTGCCCTCTGCAGCCCTGCAGAATGGTTCCTTGCCATCTTCCTGGTGGCAGACCTTTAGATATTTGAAGACTGCTATTGTGTCTCCCCTTAGTCTTCCCTTCTCTAGGCTAAACGTACACAGACCCTTTATCATCTTCGTCGCTCTCCACTGAACCCATACCAATTTGTCAGCGTCCTTCTTAAAATAAGGAGCCCAGAACTGGACACAATACTCCAGGTGAGGCCTGACCACTGCCAACTATAATGGAATTATTACTTCTGCTGACATGGAGACAATTCTTCTGTTAATAAAGCCTAAAATTGTATTAGCCTTTTTTGCAGCTGCATCACACTGCTGGCATGTGTTTATTTTTTTTATTTATTTATTTTTGCATTTATATGCTGCCCCCTCCTGCACAAACAGCTCAGGGTGGCTAACAACAGTTTAAAACATAAAATTATAAAATTAACCCCACATTAAAATAACCCCACAATAAACCCCCACCCTAACCCAGCCCACCCATCCTGTCTCCCTCGGAAAAGACCCAGTGGAACAGCCAGGTCTCATGCCGTCTACAAAAGGAGGGGAGGTCTACGGCCAGGCGGACCTTCAACAGGAGGGAGTTCCACAGCCGCGGAGTGGCGACCGAGAACATCCTCCTCATGGCTGACACCTGGAAAACCTGTGGAACCTCAAGGAGGGTGCTCCCGGCCATCTGCAGAGGCCGATCCAGAATCCAGAGGGTGAGGTGGTCCTGCAGGTAGGTGGGTCCCAGGCCGTTTAGGACTTTAAAGGTCAAACCCAACACCTTGAATTGGGCCTGGAAGACTATCGGCAGCCAGTGCAGAGAACGAAGCACTGGAGTAATGTGCTTGCGACAACTCGTCCCCTTAAGGATACGAGCCGCCACATTCTGCACCAGCTGCAGTCTCTGGACCATCACCAGGGGTATCCCCACACAGAACACGTTACAGTAGTCTAATCTTGAGGTAATAAAAGCATGGATGATCGTGGTCAGGTTTGTGTTTGAGACATACGGCCTAAGTCATCGTATCAGATGTAATTGGCAGAATGCACCCTTCGGCACAGCCGCCACCTGGACATCCAGGAGGAGCTGCGGATCCAGGAGCATCCCCAGACTACGGACCTGAGATACCAGGGGAGGACAGAACCCATCACTCCCCCAACTTTCCCCACAATCATCACCTCCATCTTGTCGAGATTCAGTTTAAAGTGGCTTGCCCTCATCCAGTCCCCCGCAGCCGATAGACACCGTGTAAGCACTGAGACTGACGGACCCGGGTCTGATGAAAAAGAGATATATAATTGGGTGTCATCAGCATATTGAGGACACCTTACACCAAACTCTCTGATGACCTCCCCCGAGGGCTGTATATACATATTGAACAGGAGAGGGGATAAGATAGAACCTTGCAGGACTCCACACATGAGGTCCCGGGAAGAAGATGAATAATAACCCAGCACCACTCGCTGAGTTCTCCCAGCTAGGAAGGAGCAGCATCATTCAAGAACAGTCCCACCCCCTCTGCCTGGTCCCACAATTGAGTCACCAGAAACTCATGGTCAATGGTATCAAATGCAGCCGAAAGATCTAAGCGTGGTCTCCATTCCATAACCCGGATGAAAGCCACACTGCAGGGATCCAAGAAACTGATCCGGTCCAGGTGCTCCTGAAACTGATGAGATACCACCCATTCAATAACCTTCCCTAAAAAGGGGAGGTTAGAGATCAGCCAATAGCTGGCCAGGGCCCCAACATCCAATGATGACTTTTCGAGCAGGGGCCGCACCACCACCTCCTTGAGGCAGTCCGACACCATGTCCTCTCTAAGGGAGGCATTGACTATCCTGGCCAGCAATGGTCCTAGCATCTCCCAACTGGCTTTAACCAGCCAAAATGGGCATGGATCTAATTCACAATAAGTGGCTCGAACAGCTCGAAGAACATCGCCGGCATCAGAGAACGACACACATCAAACTTCATCCCATAAAACAGGACAAGATGGGGCTTCAACTGCCTCTGGTTCACCCACCCAGTGTTAAAAGTGCAGCGTCGAAACCATGATGAATTTGAGTGATTTTATCTGCAAAGAAGTCCACAAACAAGTCACAACGAGCATTAGATAACTTGGAATCCAGGCGGAGGGAGGCCAGACTGACCAGCCCCCTCAACACCCGGGAAAGCTCATCTGGACGGGACTTAGCGGATGCGATGAGGGCAGCAAAGAAAACCATTTTAAATGCCTGCTCCACACCTCTTGGTTCTGCAGAGGCAGTAAGAGCACGTTTAAACCCCATCCGCGATAAGGCAAAGAGGCTGTTTGCCCCGCCGGGCAATGCTACCATTCCAGTTTGGTAACATTTTGAACTTGTGTCACTGACTGTGAGGGGTGCAAGGCACTGGAGAATCAGGCTGAGGCTAGCTTAGAAGAATCAGCAGCATCTTTTACCAACGACCCACCTTCCTTCCTGAAGGTTTTAGTGGAGTCTCCAGCCAGCACCCAGCAGGTGCCAGGAACCAAGACTGTTAGGCTTGGGCATGGAAAGTCATGGCAGGCAGCATCTCACTTTGTTGGGAGCAGCAGAGCAGTTTCAACAACCACAGGTTCTCTAAGAGCTGAGTGCTGCAGTCCCCACCTCCCTTTATGTGTTTTCTAGCAGGATTTCAATAACCGGTTCTGCTGAACTGGGCCAGGCTAGTAGAATATTATCACCAGTAGCAAACTTAGGTTTAATAAGGCCTTTGACCAAGTGAAATTACTGGGGCCCAAACCAACCGGGGATGGCAGGGCCGGGAGAAGGGGGAGTCTGGGGCATGAAGGGGGGGGGGGCAGTGAGGCATGGGGGCCACTGGATGAGGGAGGAAAATGAGGCACTGGAGCAAACCAGGACTTGGGGGCACTGAGGTAGAGAAGGTGCTGGGTGTGAGATGGAAGCCACTGGCTAGGGTTGCCACCTATGCAAATTTGTAAGGAACACTTATGAAAAGTACATGTTGCAGGGCCTGCAACATGTATTTTTCATAAGTGTTCCTTAAAAATTTGCATAGGTGGCAACCCTACCACTGACAGACATGGCACTGGCTCCCGGTTGCTCCCTGGGAAACGGACAGGCAGTCCCAGCACTCCCAAAGTGACTGGCCCTACTGCCCTTCCCCCCTGCCCCCCGGAAGTCTGGGCCCTACTTTCCCCTCTGTAACTGCACCCCTGGATATCACCCATTCCACATTCCAACGCATCCTTCAAGAGACATTTTTGCGTCTCTCTGAGTGGATGAGTCCTTCAGCATCAAAATAGGGGTCTGATTTGTTCAAAAGGGCCGGACCCCACTTCCCGTTAAAAAATTGGTCCTCAGCATGCTTGGTAAAGGGGTGTTGAACCCTCAAGTAAATATGCAAAGTTGGGGTGAGGAATGCTGGAAGCCCATTCCAAGCACCTGGTGCTCTCATTAAAGTGAGGTTGCGGACTGTGCCGGAGACTCTGCTGAGACCATTCAGTGAAGAAACTGTTCAGTGAGTAAAATGGGCTGATTTTTCTCATCCAGCAGAACAGCCATGCCAAATATTATCAAATGAGGATGGCAGAATTTCCCATCCTTTGTAAGCTGCAGAGCAACAATGAACTGGACCCCTCTAGAGTCTTTTGTGCGTGTTTTCAAGTGCAGCTGTGTGCTCTAAAAGCAGCCGTCATTGTGCCAGTGAATTCTAGGGTGCATGTGAGGCACGAGGCTTTGCTTTAGTCAAATCCAGCTCCATGCCAACACTGCTGGCATGGAGCTAAGGCAGCCAGCAGGGGAGCAGAAAAACACTGAACAATTAGGGGAGAGATCGGAGGCTGAGATGGGACAGCCCTAGTTGAGGATTGAATCAAATGCAAACTTGTCCACAATTATTACTTAACCTAAAATGTTGAGTTGTTGGAAACCACTTACCTGAAAGCTTCCTGCACACGACCAGCTTCTCCCACATGCACCAGACACTTTAAGAAGTATTTGAAGAGGAAGTCCCATGCATTCCATTGAACACAGGATGTCTGATGTGCTAGTCAATGGAGACAAAGTAATACAGTGCTACCTTTTATTGGATCAACTACATGAGGTATGCAAGCTTTTGGCCCTCACAATGTGTAACGATGGCTGTGCTACTGCAGCACGGTGGCATTATATCACACCCACAGACACCCCTTGTTGCTGAGGGCTCCAAAATTAGCAGCAAAAGCACAAGGTGAAGGGGGAGCTGAGCCAAAAAGAAGTGATCGCTGTGGCTCTGATACATGCCATGGGGAAGCTTGAGGGAGAGAAGATCCCAGGCAAGTGGACAGTACAACAGCCTATGAGCTGGGATCACAAGCCCAGAGCCTGGCCCTGACTCACCTTTGCACTGCGTCTGTGCAATCATTCACACGCACCAGTGCAAAGTTTAGGAGGAGAAGTGTTAGTTTGGAGCAGGGTAATGCTGCCTGATCTTGGGATAGCTCATATTGTTTTATTTTATTTATTTATTTATTTATTTATTCAGTAATTTGTATCCCGCTCCCTCCAGCCCTACGGCAGCTCGGGGCGGCTCACAAAATATTTAAAACAACATATAAAAAAAAATACATAGAAGGGATTACTAAAACAATAAAAACAACAACAAAGAGATAAACCCACTGGTAAAAAACCCACCCTTATTTCCCTCCCTCGCCCAAAGGCCCAGTCGAACAGCCAGATCTTACAGGCCCGACAAAAGGCCAACAGCCTGGGAGCATGGGGAGTTTCTTCTGGGAGGGAGTTCGACAGCCGTGATGCGGCCACTGAGAATGCCCTCTCCATCGTGGCCCCCCGGTTCACCCAGGGGACCTCCAAGAAGGCGCCCCCGGTAGACCGCAGAGGTTGCTCAACGGCCCGGGGACTGAGGCGATCTCACAGATAGGTCCCCCTAAAAGCACCAGCTCCTGGAGTTACGTCAAATTAAATTAAGTCAGTTGAAGCTGAGAGTATCAGAAACTTTAACATCATGGTTGAAAAGTTTGCAAAGTGACATCTAAAGGCTTAGTAAGTAAACCACAGGGCAACCCTCACCCAACCCTATCTATTATTTCTTTTAAAATCTCCTGACTTTTGAGCATTGGCAATGTTAGACAGAACTTAGCTAAGTACTTTCAGTCTGAGCAGTCTAAGGAAAATATCAAAGTATGCAGGATGTAAAGTGAAAGGTTTAGTGCAACTTGTAGTTGTTTGGCAAGTGGAAGGCTGTGATTTCTGCCAGGTTCCCAGTTTTACTGTTGTACTGCATTCCTACAACTTCTTCACACAAATGTGTAACCCTGAGATGACCTTGAGTTTCCCCTGGGTACTCCGGCCTGTGTACTAGCCAAGGGCATTTGCATATTTAATTTATTTATTTATTTGTACATTTTTACCCTGCCCCTCTAGCTACAAGCGACTCAGGGCAGCTCACAAAATTCATAATAAAAACACAGTGTAAATATAAAAAATATTAAACATATGAAAACTCCATTAAAACTCTAATCATGCGCAAAATAAAACCCACATTGCAACACCCCCCAAAACATTTACCCGGACATACCCATCCCATCCCATCCTTCCCTCTTCCCCTGCCAAACGCCTGGTGGAAAAGCCAGGTCTTACAATTCATTGGATGGTGAGAATTTTTGGGCTGAGGCAAACCTCCACCAAGAGTTCCAAAGCGATGGTGTGACCGCCGAGAATGCTCTCCTATCCATCCAAACCCATCGGTAACACAGGACTTCCAGGAGGGCACCTCCGGATGACCACAGGGGCCAACCAGGGACCCAGGGGGGTGGAGGTGATCACTCAGATAAGTAGCACCTAGACTGTGAAGGACTTTAAAGGTCAGTACCAGCACCTTGAATTGGGCCTAGAAGACAATAGGCAGCCAGTGCAGTGCTCGGAGCATCGGTGTGATGTGCTCCCTACGGCCCATCCCAGTAAGGAGATGGGTCACCGCATTCTGCACTAGCTGCAGCTTCCAAACCGTTGTCATGGGCAGCCCCACATAGAGCACATTACAATAGTCTAGCCTCAAGGGTAACAAACGTATACATAATAATGGTGAGATCGAAGTCTGAGACATATGGGCGAACACTTTTCACAAGATGAAATAGGCAAAAGGCACTCCTGGCCACAGCCAACACTTGAGAATTCAGGCATAGCTGCGAGTCCAGGAGCACCCTTAGGCTCCGCACAGATGGAACCAAAGGAGGATAGACATCCCCAATAATGGGGAATACTTCCTCACCCAGATCACCACTCCCACCAACTAGCATCACCTCTGTCTTATTGGGATTGAGCTTCAGTCGGCTCAACCTCATCCAACAGCCCCCCCCCCCAGCAGTCAGGCACCGAGACAGCAAGGAGACAGCGGGGCCCAAGTCAGATGAAAATGACAGATAGAGCTGGGTGTCGTCCCCATATTGATGACAGTGGATCCCCCAGCTGCGCACTACCTCCCCAGGTGACTTCATATATACGTTAAACAAGTGAGGGGACAGAATGGAACCCTGCAGGACTCCACACGGGAGGCTACCAGGGGATGAATTACAATCCCCTAGCACCATCTGCTGGGATCTATCTGAGAGGTAGGAACAGAACCAATGTAAAATGGTTCCGTCCACCCCTGTAAGGTCCAGCACACGAGTCACCAACTTAACAGTGTCGAAGGCCACCGACAGATCTAGTAGGATTAACAGCATCATACGACCCTTGTCAAGCTCTACAAGGAGGTCATCAACCAAGGCCACAACCACTGTCTCCGTGCTTTAACCTGAGAGAAAGTCAGACTGTGTGTCATCAAGAAAACAGATGCCGTCCAAATGCGCCTGGAGCGGACGAGCCACTACCTGTTCAATAACCTTCCCTAAAAAGGAAGATTAGAGACAGGTTGTTAGCTGGCTGGGCCATCGACGTCAAGTGATGGCTTTTTGAGAAGGGGCTGAAGCCCAGCCTCCTTCAGGCAACCTGGCATCCTTCCCTCCCAAAGGGAGATGCTGATAACCCCTGCCAGCATCGGCCCTGCTGTCTCCCTGGTAACTTTTTTTACCAACCAGGGTGGATAAGGATCTAGTTCACAAATTGTGGCTCGAACAGATCCCAGCACATTGGCCACATCAGCAGGTGTCACCAATTGAAAATCATCCCATAAAGTATGACCAGACAGGGCATTCCTAACTTCTGGCTCTGCCGTTGCCTCTAATGTGGCAGAGTTAAAATTGTGCTCAATGCAAGCAATTTTGTCAGTAAACTACTTCAAAAACATGTCACAATGGGCCGTAGATGAATCCGGTTCCAGGCAGAGACAGGCTGGACTGACCAGACCTTTCACCACCCAGACCAGCTCTGATAGATGTGACTGAGCAGACGCAATGAGTGCAGCAAAGAACCACTTCTTTGCTGCCCTCACTGCCACAGCATAGGACTTAAAAAATGCTCTGTGCTGCAACTGATCATCTTGGGCGTGAATGCAGCGCTACCGGTGCTCTAACTGCCTCCCCTCATGCTTCAGACATCACAGGTCCTCTGTAAAGCATAGGAATCTGTGGAGCTGACAGGCTGGGAGTGGACGCCTGGAGCCACCCGATCGATGGCCTCAGCAAGCCAGGCGTTCCACAAGACTGCAAGGTCATTGATGGAGGGGCCATTGAGGCCAACAGGTATATCCCCAAGAGCATTTCAGAACCCCTTTGGTTCCATGAGTCTCCTGGGGTGGACCATTCGAACTGGTCTCGTGCCCCTACAGTCAGGTAGGCATGCTAAGATGGAGGTTTGCAGAAGATAATGGTCCAACCACGGCAAGGGTGAACATACTACACCCCCAATCATCGGACTCCCCGCCTCAAGGTTAGTGCAGAAAACCAAGTTCAGAGTGTGCCCCTGCTCATGTGTCAGGCCCCTCACCACTTGGGACAGGCCCATGGTGGTCTTGAAATCCTGCTCCACCCCTTGCAATCCCACCTCGGCATAGATATTGAAGTCCCCCAAGACAATAAGCCTGGGGGACCTCAAGACCAGGTCTCAGATAAGAGCTGCTAGAGCAGACAAGGATGCTGCTGTGCGGTGGGGTGCCCGATACTCCAGAAGAATCCCCAACCTGTTCCTGGTCAGACCCTCTGGTCCATCCCTGGCTAAATCAATTACAAGATGGAGGCACGCTATCCCAGACTTGGTCTGCACTTAAAATCTCCGTGCAACCAATCCATCCCTAAAAATAATAGCTATTCCCCCTACCTCACCTCCCCGCTGGCCTGGTGCTGGACGGTTACCCAGCTGGAACAAACTCCGCCAGAATTGGCCCAGAGCATTCGTCCAGCCAGGTCTCTGTCACGTACATGAGGTCAGCCACCCACTCCACGATGGCATCATGGATCTTAAATGATTTATTGCAGACCGACCTCGCATTACACAGCACAAGCGACAGACCTGGGTTTTCTGAGACCTCGATCACCCGATTATCTGAGCCCAGGGGGAACGTGCGAGGGACCGGCACCAAACCCTCCACTCATGATGACATCTCCACCCTCTAGAGCCATAATTCCCCCACCCCATCATGACCCCTTTTGCTGCTGCCCCTCCCCCCGGAGGGACATCACCAGCCCACCTCCAGGGTGACAGGGGTAGGACTCCACACTCCCATATTCTCACCCCATGCAAAACTTCCTATGTACCCCCCCTTCTCACAGGGTTGCCATATATTTATTTTTTTCTAGGACACTTATGAAAAATACATGTTGCAAGGTCTGCATTGGTGCCTAAGGCGCCTGTTCACATACCCTCCAAAATTTCACCAATAAAAATAGAAACACTTATCCTGCTCTCTTGTTAAATAAGGTCCACCTTCTCATTCTCACATTATTAATGATGTCTGCTCTCCTGGGTGCGCATTGAAAACTAGTATATGATCTGACCTTAAGCTTGGTCTGAGCTCAAGAAAAGGAGGATCTATCCTCTCTTCTTGTGAGCATGCCCTCATCTCTGCTCCCTTCCCCTGAGCTCAGGCTTTCAGCGCTTTGGGGTAGGATGTAGGTCAAGGGGGCAGATTCAGGAACTACAAGGGGATGCATAAAAAACTTGCCAGGGCCCACATTTGGCCCCCAGGGGTAAGGCTCCCCACCCCAGCTGTTGTGCTAGCTGGGGAAGTCCAGCAGCACTTTACAGAGTGAATGCAGGACTATGGGGCTTGGGGAAGGTGGATGTCCTCCACAGCAATCTTGTATCAACCCACTTTATCCCCTGCTCATTCACCAAAGACCCTGCTCTGACTCTCTGGCTGGTCAATTTCAGGAGCAGCCGGGTACAATGCAACCGTGAAAGCCAGGCTGATAACAACTCGGCTAAGTGCTGGCACCCTGGCTCCTCCATGCCAGCAGATTCAGGAGTGCAGGGCAATTTGTTTCTTTGTTGTAGCCCGGTACAGACATTGCGATTAAGCCCGGTACAGATTAAGTGATCTAAGGTCCAAACCATCGCCATCCTGGTACCATTGGAGGAGAAGCCATGGGCACATGATGGGAAAGTACTCCTGCCAGGATCAGAGAGAAGCAAGATGGGGAACATGTAAAAATGCACCCCTAAGGTACCCTGGTTACTGGGGAGTATGTGTAGGACACATATTGCTGAGGGGGGCAATGGAAGGGATGTGTGTGGTCCCTGGTGCCAGGGGGAAGGTGTTGTCAGGGGAGTGTGTGTAACTGTGTATATCAGTCAGTGCTTGGTGCTGGGCAGCAGGAGTGTGGCAGGGTGTTGATAAGTCATTGCAGGAGCAGCCCCAGAGCCCACCAACACCCTAGCTCGGGGGGGGGGGGGGGCACTCAGGCATGGGGGTCAAAATCGTCCTGTGGCTAGGTTTTTTTACGTGGCCCCTTTCTAGTTCCTCTTTCTGGCCCTGGGATCCAATTCCTACCCCCATGCACTGACAGTCTGAGCTCAGGGGAAGGGAGAAGGGCATGCATGCAGGATCTGGACCCTTCTCTTCCTGAGTGCACCCCCTACTTTCTCTGCTGTCCTCAGAATTTGTACTAATTTTAAAAGTGGCCCAGGAAGAGGGTTCCCCAGCTACTAGCCCCTGGGCCCTAATTGGAGGACTAGTGGCCAATTAGTGGCAATAGACAGCAGCCTATAAAGGAAGTAAGTTGCAAAAAAGCAGGAAGGTTGAGCCAGACAAGTGGTGGAGGAGCACAGCACTTGGGAGAGCTAAAGGGTAGATGTTCCCAAGATTGGGGGGAGGGAGAGACCGAGACCGACTGAACATACGTACGTCCTGGGAGAGCTGCCCCAAGGAAGATAGGTGCTCTTTAGGCAACTGGGGCCTTCTGTTTCAGTGCTATTCTGGCCCTGGGGGGAGTGGCACTTGGTCTGGAAAAAAGCATTGGTTCCATGGGGTTGCTGAGGTGGGAGGCTATAGGGGAGGTGAGCAAGAGACTCCTGGTGGTGGGTGGGCAGGCTGAGTGGGAGTAGGGGTGGGGTGGTACTTCTGCTGGAAGGTGGCAGAGGTGATGGTGGTGGAGTGGGGAATCCTCTTGTGCTGGCGGGATTATAGTGTGTGTGGGTGCTTGGTGCTGAGAAGGGTACAGAATGCAGGGTGTTAGGGGGTTCTTGGTGTGTGTGTGTGTGTGTGTGTGTGAGGGGGGCTTTGAAAGGGGAGTGTTGGGGGGTGGGGTTCCCTGGTGGTGAGGAGGGTACAAGGGGCAGAGGAATATGAGGGGGGGCTGTGGTAGGGGAGTGTGGGGGGCTATAGCGTGTGGGGGTCTGGTGCTGAGGGGGGATGTGTGACGGGACTGTGTGGGGTCTCTGGTGTTGAGGGGCTATAGTGTGTGTGTGGGGAGGTGGGGTTCCTTGGTGGTGAGGGGGTAGAGTGGCTTTGGGGCTCTGGTGTGTGAGGGGCTACACAGGGGGGCGAGTGGGAGGGGCCCTGGTGCGGGCGGTATTGCTCCCCGTTGCTAGGTGCCCGCGTAGGGGGAGGAGCTCCCATGGGGGCGGGGCCCGAGTCTTCTCTCCGCCGCTCTCAGTGAAGGAGAGAAACACGTGTTCCCTGGGCAGAGGGCGGATCAAGGCCCGCTGGAGGGGGCCGATCCCGGCTTCCCATTGGCTGGGGTGGGGCCGGGGCCGAACCTGTTGCTTCCCGTCAAAAGGCGGCTCTGAGCCGGCAAAGGGGAGGGGCTGAGCCGCGAGCTTGCAGGTACCGGGCGGGCGGGCTGGCTGGCTGGACTCAGGGCGGGGGTACGGAGTCCCCTTGGGACTTGGGGGGTGGTGATAGGAACCGGTTTGGGGGGGGCACGAACTCCCCCGGGGGTGGGTGGCAGGAGCTGCTCTTTGTGGGGGGGCGGCGGCACTGACTCCCCCTGGGAGATGTGGGAACTCGCTGTGGAGAGGGGCGCTTGGCGGTGAGTTTTCTGAGTGAGGGTAGGGCAGTTGGCACTCCGTTTTCTGTCTTACTAGTGACAGGGTCCCAGTTGAATTTTGAGATTAAACTTGAACAGTCTCAGGTGCTTTGCATGGTGGTTTTGCTGTTTGAGTCTCCCCTAGAACCCCACTAACTCCAAAGTTTGGGATCCCAGAGAAGGGGTGTGGCTGTCCCAAATGATAGCGTGGGAGACAAGGTGGGCTTGGGTGACTTCTTGCTCATGTTGACCCACGACAGTCGGGTCCAACGAAAGCTTGCTAATTCTCCCCCCCCCCCCCCCCTTCCAAGGAGTCGTGGCAGCAAAAGCCGTGATTCAAACTACCTTGTCTCCAAGTGTGGGAACCCCAGATCTAAACACTCCCTCTTAGGTGGAGTCGGACAAGCATTTCTCTTACTAAAGAGAGACTTGGATCCTCACCCCATGTTTTCCAGGTATCTTTCACTTCCGAAGTGTCTTTGAGTCAACTTGAATACAGAGACACACTGGAGCCAGAGACTCTTCTCTCCTCCTGATATGGAGACCGGAGAGGCTTATCCTGTGACTTTTAAGCCTTCACTCTTTACTGCCCTGTTTGTCGCCTCAGCCCGTAACCCTTTGGGACTTTCAACGCCAGGACGAAGTAACTGGGAGGGTAATGGGGAAGCTAGTAGGGCAGAAGGAGGCGGGGGGGAAGACTTGGTTAGGGAAGGGGTGTAAGGGATATGTCTTCTCTTTCCTTCTTTAGCAACTGTCTCCTTCCTTTCCCTGTGCTGAAGGGCTGCTTGTAACTTGCTGGGTTCTGGTGTTCAAGCCACTCCGGCAGTGTAGCTCTGTAGTAACAGGTTTGCGTGCATTGCTACCAGTTTCAGGGTTTGCTGCTCTGTTCCATGGCGTACTCTTTTCCTCCTCCCACACGAGATATGGCGAGTGACTCATCTTCCTTTACAGGATCAGTTAAAACAGCAGCCCTGTGTTCTGAAGAAATCTGCACGTTTCTCTCTGAAGGGAGAGTCTGTCCTGTGTTGAAGTTTATCCTGGCGTCTCTCCCATGCCTGTCCTAGTCCCCTATTGGGATCCTTTTAGTCTGACTTGCAGTTCTTGCTGATAGTGTAAAGTTCTGTGCATTCTCTTGGGCAGTTTTCCTCTTGTTCAAACAGGGTTTTTCCATGTGACGAGCTTATTGAGGCTTAACTGCCAGTAAACTGGAAGTGTAAGACTTGGACGGTTAGTGTCCTCCTTGCTCTTATGAGAAAATCAGTGCTAGCTAGCAGTACCTTGAGCACAGGCTTGCTTCATTACCGAATCTGAATGGCTTTGACCAAATATTGTAGAGACTTGAACTGCTGAGGCAGCAAACTTTTCTGATGGGGTTTGTGGCTCACAAACTGTAAAAATATTAAAATTTATACAAAAATACCCTACAATCCACCTATCCCCCAGTACTAGCAGATCTGTAAAAATTACTGGACTGACTTCCTCTTTAACAGCACGTTAGCTGACTACTTATATTTGTACAAAAACTGGGTCTTGCCGTCATTCTCTTGAAAGGTGTCTTGCAAAAGATTTGAGAATTTACTAGCCATGTACAATGCTGCATGCAGGTGCTAAACAATCAAATGTTTGTCAAAGAGAGGTTATTCTTAGGTGAGCAGAATTTTCCAGACAAGTATCCACAGTAACTAGTGAGATCTACATCTTTATCTTCTGGGTCAGAAGCTTAAACTCCATCCCATCTTCAGATAGCTCTCATTGCTGAGTGCAGACACGTGTACACTCACTTACCCACTCACGTATATTTCTGGATTCCATTGGTTCTGTTAATTTTTACTGCAAACATAGGCTCATTATCTTAACCTGTTGGGGTCTGGCGGCCTTGGAGGCTGCTTATTCATCCATTCTTGCACGCAGCTGGAGTCTACAGCCATGGTGCAGCTGCATAGCCTTGCAAGGAGTGTTTAGAGAGCTTCCCTTGGCCAGGTTAGAATGAAGGACTTTGCAGTAAGTAGCCACTTAGGTTATGGTTTCAAAAACATAAAACAAGAAACCACTTTTGGGTGGTGGAGCTGTCCACTTAATGAATTGTGCGCCTTGCATGGATGTATCTTGTTCATGGATAAAAAGGTATTTAAGATGGATGGATAGATAGCAGAGGGTAATTGTTACTCTGCTGATCTACTGAGACTGATTTCTGCCCCTGGTTAAGGTGGCAACTAGGTCTACGTTTTCAGATAGGAGAATGAGGAGGCTGTGTTATGATATGGCTTGGGCCTAACTAAGATGCTAATCTCCCTGCTCCAATGTGCTGAATCAGAAATGCTTCTTTGATTCAAATGTGCCAACTTCAATTATCTTAGAGTGGTCAGAGATGTATCTGACAAGCATGGTTTCGTGGAAGGTACTGAGGATTTAGATTATCCTTTTACCCGTAAAAGGACTTCTGCCAGGATGATCTAGCTGTATGTTTTCTTCGAAGCTTGAGTGTCCAGAAAATTTGCACGAGCACTTCTGGAAATTGTGGTGTGCACTGGGAATCTTTTTCTTTTCTTCCTTTGCTCTTACAGGAACAGCAGAATTTCAGAACTCATTCTTGAGAAAAGACCCAATCAGAATCTGGATGATATACATGCATTTTTTGTATAGATTATGTGCTTTCATATTATCACCAGCTGCCCACTTCTTACTGCATCCTTATATTAGTGGAGAAGGGTTGTTTCTTTCCAAGTCTGTTGAAGTCCTCTTGCAAATTACTTCTAGCGGTGTGAGCAGTTCTATGTAGGTACTCGTGCTGAGGTCTGTAAGACATTCCTTTATAAAATTGTGTGTGTAATTGGCATGTCAAGACTAGGTAGCTGAAAATCAGCTTATTGAAAAAGAACACAGGGGTACGACTTAGTGAGGCAAAGCAAGGTTAGCTTCCACACACCCCATTGCCAGGCGTGGATAGATTGATTAAAATAGTGGGTCTAATATCAGTGGGTGGCAAATGCTGGCACCTTGGAACAGGCTGCCTTTGTAAAAATGGGGAAGGGGGACTTCTGAACAAGAGTTTAAGCAATGCAAACAGCAAGATAGAAAGGGAACAAAAGTCCAGCCAGATAAGACAAGTCAAAGGAGATTCTTTTCTGGATGTGAGCTTACTAGGGTGGTCAGATATGCAAATTTTGGAGAACATTAATGAGAATGCAGCTTGCAGGGCTGCATAGGAGCCAATGGAGCCCTACAACCTGTATTTCTCATAACTGTCCTAAAACGTACATATCTGGCCACCCTAAATCTTGTGGCTATTGAAGGTGGAGCAGTAGGATATCCAGGTACTGCAGTTCGTTAATTAAACATCAGACCGTTCTGACTTGGTCCAAGGTTTACTCAAGATGTGTTCTGCAATAGCTGACCTTGTGGAATGTGTATGATACTAGTCAGACTTCAGCAGAGGAGACTTGGGCTTGACATGGCTTCTAAAATGGTGCTGCATTACCAGTGGGTTTGACCTTAAGACAGAGGTTCCTTGATCCCACATGAGGATGCATCGGCTGTGAATGTGGCCATGCTCTTGGTTGATACGCTTTGTCGTTGCGGGGGGGGGGAAGAGCGCATTGTTATAATTAAGACTCAAAATTGGGGGTGGGGGGGGGGTTGCAGGCAAAATTTGGGGAACTTAAAGACTGGAGCATGTCAAGTCTCCCCATTCAGCCTCCTGAGACGATATCCAAAGCTAAAAGAAGATATCCAAAGCTAAGACCGAGCATCTTAATTTCTGGGTGTCCAATTGGAACTGGATTCCGCTCCCTTCCTCCTTCTTCCCCCCCCCCCCCCCCCAAGTGGTGGTAAGTGTCCAGTGATCTCTGAAAGCTGGACTCAGGTTGCCTCTGACTGAGCCTAGAAACTAAGTCAGAGACCATTGCTTAAAATTTGCCTTTCTCTTAAGTGCCTTGTACAGAAGGCCAAACCCAGTTACCTGTGGTTACGCTGTACTCTTGCCATAAAATCAATTTAAGCCCAACAGGTGTGTTACCCAGGGAAAGGCAATTAAACCATCGACAACAGTGAGAGAATGACGCAGGTCAGGAAGTTTTGTGTTCACAGATGCATCTGTTTTTATTACAGAAAAACTGAGGGATAAAATGCCTGATATGTGTGGTGCATTCAATTATTCCTTTGTGAAATCGCAGGGTGTCATTTTTTTCCTTCACACCTGTATATATAAACAATTTTTTGTTCGTTCAAATGCTGTCTTTTTTGTTTGACATGTGACCTGAGAAGCATTGGGAATAGTGAGCCTCTTGGGAGGAAAAAGGCCCATGGCCTCAAACCTCTTCCATACTTAGAGGGATCTCAAGGTATTCCCATGTACTAGCTGTGTTCTCAGCAAGCCTCTGTCCGCTTCTGCTGCAGTATCTTGGAATTGTGGCAACTGGGTGTTCTATAGCTGTGACGTGTACTTCGATGGGTCAGAGATGCCAATATTTTTCCACCTCAGAAGAACAGAAGTAGTGGCATACTGGGTCAGACCAACAGTCCATCAAGCCCAGCATCCTGTCTCCGACACTAGCCAATCTCTGTCTCATGGGCAGAGTCCCCAAGAGGTTACCATGGGCAATCTGTTCCCTGTTCCAGCCTCCAACAGTAAGAAGTCACTTAGTAATAGCCATTAATGGAACTATCCTCCAAGAACTTATCCAGTCAGTTTTTAAAACTAGCAACACTACTGGCCTTGACTACTTCCTTTGGCAGTAAATTCCACAAGATAATTGAGTGATGAGTAAAAAAAATAAATACTTGCGCTTATTGAATCTGCTGCCAGTTAGTAGATTTTCTCCTTGTTTTAGTACTGTTATGGTAAATAACTACTCCCTGTTTACATGTTGCACTCCACTCATATTTTATAAACTTAAATCGTATCCCTTCTGTCATCTCTTCTCCAAGCTTAAGAGCCCCCAACCTATCAAGCCTCTCCTCCTGCAGGAGCCGTTCCAAACCCTTGGTGGTCTTTGATGCCTTTCTCTGTACCTTTTCTTGGTCTACTATGTCTGTTTTGAGATGAGCTGACCAGAACTGCACCCAATACTCCATGTATGGTTGCACCATAGATTTATATAGATGCTTTATGATATTTTCAGTTTTATTCTCTATCTCTTTCTGAATTATTCCTAACGTTGTTTGCTTTTTTGACGGCTGCCACCCACTGGGCTGAGGATTTCAATGTATTGTCTACAGTGATTCCAGGATCCCTTTCCTGAGTGGTAACTCCTAAATTAGAACCTAGCATTGTGTTTGGGTGGTTTTTCTCTATGTGCATTACTTTGCACTTGTACACATTAAATTTCATCTGCTACTTAGATCCCCAGTTACCCATGATCCTCCTACAATTCTTCAGTCTGTTCGGGTTTAACTACATTGAATAACTTTGTTATCTGCAGATTTGATCACCTCACTCTTTACTCCCTGCTCCAGAACATTAATAACTATTAAACACCAGTCCCAGTACAGATCTGTGGGGGCACTCCACTAGTTACTTCTCTCCATTGTGAAAACTGACCATTTAGTCCTACTCTTTCCTAGCTTTTAACCAGTTGTCAATCCACGATAGGACAAGACCTCTTATTTCATTTTCATTTCAACTTTTTATCCCATGACTCGTTGATTTCCTCAAGGGTGTCTCATGAGGGACCTTATCAAATGTCTTTTGAAAGTCCAGATACACTATATGGACCAGCTCACCCTTATCCACATACTTATTTGCACCCTCCTAAAATTCCAGTAGACTAGTGAGGTATGACTTCCCTTTCCTAAATCCATGTTGATTCTTCAGCATTAAGCTATGTTTATCAATATGTTAAGTAATTATGTTCTTAATAATCCTTTTCATCATTCTGCCCGGCACAGACATGTAGGTTGTTTAGCTTCCAGGATCACCTCTGGAGCCCTTTTTAAATATTGATGTTATGTTTGCTACCCTCCAATCCTCTGGTATTGTGGCAGATTTTAGTGATAGGTTACAAATGGCCAGTAGTAGGTCTGCAACTTCATACTTGAGTTGCTTCAGGACTTTGGGGTGTTAAACCATCTGGGTCTGGAGATTTGTTACTATTGAGGTTTGTCAGTTTGATCTAGAACCTCTTCCAGAGTCTGTCTTGCTTGTGACAGGTCTTCCAATTCTTCACCTAGAAAGAAGGTGGTGTCTTAGCAACACTTCCATCCTGCTGGGGATCCCAGTACGTGATGTGCTTTGCACGCTTTGTAAGGGAGCAGGACCTGTGCTTAATAGCTGCTGTATTTACTGCATACATTGGTAATTTGGGGCATACTTCTCCCTTATCCATGGTGATTTCTGTACAGAAGCTCTTGGTTACACTTTGAATTAAATGCTGCCTAGAAATCTGATGAAATAAATGTTTCTGACTTACCCTGTGCTCTGGGTTTAGGGGCTGCTCACCTCACTGCCAGTATCGCACCCAAAGCAGTGGCCGCCACCAACTTCCTGCCTCTGAAGTGCCTATCAAGTTCACTGGTAAGTGGCTCTTAGCCTTTCATACAAGAACTGCATTCTTGCAATGTTTAAAAAATACCCAACTTCTGTCCTAACACTTTGCCCTGTTGGTTTTAAAAGCTGATTCCAAAGTGCATCCAGCCTTCCCCCTTCAATGTCCTTCACTGCTATTTCGTTAGGCGGCAGTGTCCCGAAACTTGTGTTGAAGAATGACCCCTCCGTTTTATAGACACTTAGGGCCTCTGAATGTTGGTAATGGCGTAGCATTTGTACTAACGAGTCAGGAGTGAAGTTGTGACTTGGAGCTGTGGCTGCAGAGATGCCAGGGTACCTTGCACATCTCTCTGATGGCATGCTCCTAGGATGAATAGAGGGCCTCGGGCTTGGAACCAAAGCTTGCTTGCAAACAAAGTCCAAAGGAAACCCTAGCCTATGTTGCGCTGCTCCAGTCTGGCTTATCCTACTGACCTGAACACACCCAAAATTGATTGGGTTGTCTAGGCTGCTCCTCTAAATCTGCCAGGATCGGTGTTGCATGTGTTCACCACAGATTCCTGCAATTCTTGGCCTATTGGACAAAAGGGTCGGCGGAGCAAGAAGCCCCTGAAGGCTCTCTCTTGTGTGCGTGTGCGTGTGCGTGTGCGTGTGCGTGTGCGTGTGCGTGTGCGTGTGCGTGTGCGTGTGCGTGTGCGTGTGCGTGTGCGTGTGCGTGTGCGTGTGCGTGTGCGTGTGCGTGTGCGTGTGCGTGTGCGTGTGCGTGTGCGCGTTCACTCCAAAAATGAATGCTGATTCATCTGACCCACAAGCTGAACATTCCCAAGTCTTGGCACAGCCAAGTTTTGGCAAACAGTGGATAGACTTGGAGGGAGGGATGTTGGTTTAAGATTTATTGTTTTTTAGGCTTTCGCACAACCAGCCTGAGAATGGGGGGGTGGGGAGGGGGGAATGCAGCCTTTCCATGATATCATTTGGCTGTACCCAAAAAAAGGGAACTTGCAGTACAGACAGCTCCATGCAAACCCTGGTAGCTTGGGACTGGACTTGGGACAGGTGTGGTGGGTTGCAAACTCGCTTCACGCAGCCTGCTGAGAGTGGGGGAAGACAGCCTGGTCTGCACTTCCTTGCCTCCCTTGCTCTCAGGTGGTTGTATTCTCATTTCCTTTCACTTGCGTAAAGCTTTCACACAATGACAGAAATCTTCACTTTCTGTTGGATTCAAGTTTACCTTTCTACAAGCAGTTCAATAGTTTTGCCAGTTTTAACCTTACTGTTTTCCTGCCTTGTTAGTTGTTGTTTCGTACATGCGTATACTGTTGTACTGCTTGCCAGCTACGGTAAATGTTGTGGTGCGCAGTGCGTGGGTTTCCTTTGCCTGTCCTGGTTTTTCTCCCTTACTGCCCGATATGTTTGGGTTCTAAGAAAGCTCTTGGTCGAGCCTTAATCGAGCCTGTTTTATACACTGGGGTTTGGTGTGTTTATTACCTGCGGACTGCTGTGCCATAAAACCTCTAATCCTAGCCCTCTGAATTTAAGCACTTGTCCTCAAAGAGGCTTTGACCTCTAACTTTCATACTGGTTCGCACATATGACTCTTCTGGTCAGATTCCTTTCTGTAACAAAAACGTATTTATTACTACTAATAGCACCAGGTGCATGTGTGTTTACAAGAGCTTGATGAGGCCACTGAGCTTGTATACTTAATGTAGGTATTTTGTAGAGGGCCTTCTGCTGCTACTGTGGAATTTGGCTGGTCTCTCTCTCTGTCCAACGGGACAGGTGCAGAGGGCATAATGGGGCACTGGACCTGGACTTGGGTTACTCTTTGATGCTCTGCCACTGACCTGCTTGGTGGTCTCCAAAAAGTCACTTGGCTGTGCCTCGGTTTTCCCATCTGTAAACGATTTGGTTCAGATTTGCCTCCTTTGGTAATCAATGAACGAGAAATGCCTTGCATAAGTCCTTGCTTTCAGTATTGCTGTTGGTCAGAAGGTGAGGATTTTGTAAAGTTGCAAGGTTATAAATTTTAATATGAAGAAATTCCAGCACGTCTCCATCTTTCCCCTGTGGGAATATAGCTTGTTTTATACTTGGCGTGTGATTAATCTGCTGGTTCCTTGTTTGGTGATTTTGACACCACCCTCTTGGATAGCCACTCTTATCTATTTATTGGCTAGTATATTACTTTCTAGGGAGTCCTTTGTTCTGAGATTACAGGTGTGGAGCCCTCTGTCTCCATATTTATGCTCAGAAGAGCATACCTGCCATTTGCACTGCAATCACCCCAAGGCTTTGCATGCTAGATGGCTTTTTATAGTGGGTGGGTGGGAAAGAATAATCTTTCCCACCTCTTTATGGGGCACACTCGGATTCCTATTCCTGCTTCTGTGGGCCAGCATGTGAGGATAAAGCAGGGCTGCATTGAAGTCTTGACCTCTGACTCAGTGTGAGGAATTTGCAAGGGATCACAGCCTGATGTGGCAGCAGGGAACAGATCTTCTTGTCAAAGGGGCAAGGGATCTAGAAGGGGCCTGTGCTTTGGGGCTCTGATTCTCTGGGGAGACCCTGTGCTGCTGCTTTAGTACTGGGGCACCCTTAAGCACCAGAATACTTGAGGAGACGGCTGACCTAACACCTGAAAAAGTGGGAGCAAGTTCCCCTGATTCTCCCCTTCTCCCCCAAAATGTCACCTTTTGTCTCCTGCTGCTGCTACAGACCTGCAGTGCGCCCTGGGCCAAATCTCCTGAGCTTCTAGTGCCGCCTCTTTTTCCCTTGGTATGCCTTGTCTAGGCATGCTGGCAAGTGTCTCCTGCTGAGCCTGATCCTCTGGTTTCAAACGTCCATTTATTTCAGCCAATCCTAGTTCAGTTTCTAGTTCCTAATGAGCTAGCAAAGGCATTGCAGTATGTTCTGTAAAAACAGCCCGCTCTTTGCAACAGGAGTTTAGTTCAGAGGTGCCAGGAAAGAATATTGCAGGTTTGGTCCTGTTGAAATGTCTGGGACTATTGGTGCTTGTGTCTTGCTGGGCTGGGACTTGGAGCAGACAGCTCAGCACTTGGCAGGATTTAGACAAATTTGCAGATTCACATGGTGCTCTGAATGGGTGATTAGAGAGAAGGAGATGGAAAAACTTCTGGGAAAGAGCTGAAAATAGTTACCTGTGTAGAAAGACATGAGTTTGAGGGGTTCTCTCCCCTCCCCCCCGCCCCCAATATATGGCTTGGTCAGGCTGTCTTCCAAGCCCTGTCGCATGTAAACTGTCCAGGTTTGCAAGGAAGTATCCCTGTAGCCTCCCAAAGAGGGATGCTATTATGCTGCCATTGGGAGTAGGAGAGGTGTGCCATGTAATTCTCTCCTGGGAAGGTGCATGTGTGGTGGATACAAACACTTGCTCACCTACTTGCGTCCCCCAGATCGGTCAGTGTAGCACAAGAGGGCTTGCAATTGGGAGCTGGGGAGCTCTGGCTGGGCCTTGGGAGTCGCATGACTGCAGCCCTGCCAAGGGTCTAGTCCATTGTCTCCGCAGTCCGCTCCAGCAGTTGTGCTCTGGAGGCAGCTGGGATCCCTTGGGCACTGCTAGGGAACGAACATCGCAGGTAAATAGCCTTTCTGTTTCTAGTTCAGTGGTTTTGTCTTTAGCTACTTCCATCCCCCAAGTTCTGAGACTTAAGTGTTTAGCACAGTTCAGCTTGACGTTTGTTCTGGGCATGAGTTTCTCAGTGATTTTCTTTATTAAGGCAAAAGGCCACAGTCTTTGTAATGCACTCTTAAAATCAACAGACTTGTTTTTAATAAATCTGCCCTGCTGGCAGTAATTATTAATTAGAAGGTTTAGCGATTACCTACTTATCCCATTTGCCTCCCTATGGGTGTTGACGTTGCATTTTTTGTTTTACTAAATGTTCTTCTTTAACTTAGTGATTTCCCTTTCAAATTGGGTGCAAAGGGTTTTTTGTGTTTTTCCCCCAGTTCTGTTCTGAAAGATTCAACTCATCCTGAGTTGGAAAGAAGCTGAATAATTTCAGCCTCATTTTCCTTCCATGGCAGCCAACACAGAGACCAAGGTTTTCACGGCAAACAGGCAGCATGTTTGGCAAGCTGAACTTACCGAGTATGGACGCAGATGTTCAGTTTGTATGACCCTTTCTTTGCCATTCTGAGCCTTTTCTAACATTTTGACCTTGGCTTTGGTGGTGAGAGCGCCTCACGGTCTGAATCTGAAATGTGAAATGAACTTAATTAGAACAGCCTGTAAACAGTGCAGCCAGCTCAAACTTAAAATACGCTTCAATCTGCAGAAGTATTTCTTGCAGCAGGTTGTACTTGTACTGGTTCCAACTCAATGGGATCCCTTATCACAATTATAGGTAAAACATTTTTTAGACTGAAGTTTGAACTGCAACTTTGCAAAAAAAAAATTCTGTTTTTTTTTATGGAACCCCCATGGGTGGCTGAAATGCTTGCTTGCTTAGTAGTTCTGCGCTACTTAGAGCAGGACTCGATGTTGGGCAAGATGCAGAACTGTGAACATTATGGGATCAGAGTCAAAACACACCAGCTCATGCATCTCCTTAGCGGGAGCAGTTCCATGGACTCTAGTGGGATTTCTGACTGTGCATAAAGATAAGTGCTTAAAATCAGGGCTGTATTGGTACTTTGAGAAGGTGTACAAAGCATCTTTAAAATTCATACTAAACTTTGCAGATTTTACAGTTTATATGCTGATGTATTGAAAATACAAAGATTTGGTCTCATAAGTGAATGGAAATAACAATGTATCTTTGCTGTACTGTCAACTTCAAAATCTTAAGTGAAGTGCCTAAGGTTTCATGCTTAGTAATTAAACCTTGTATCAAAATCTGTTAATGTGAGAAGATCGGGGGTGGGGTCTAGTGACTAAAGAGAGTTCTTGGGCATGGATGTGAAATTCTAATACAAGAGGGGGTAATTTTTAAATCTTGATGTTGTCTGGGGTAACAAATCCTAGCACTTGGTCTGGAGGCTCCTCAGTCTTCCTGGTGGATTTGATTAGATGGGTGCTGTGCAATTGTAAGCTTCCAGTGCAGGGTGGTAGCTACCCAGGGCTACAGTGCTTTGAGGGATACTGGAACTGAGGTGGAATTGAGTGAGAGCTGTATGATGATCTATGGGCAGAATCTCTGCTAATTAAACGGGAGTCCATAGCTACTCCACTGAACCTGAATGAACACAGACAAGCACTATTGTGCATGGTTTAGCGCCCAAGATTTGATTCTTCAGTTCCCTCTGCCTGAAATTTTGTGACACAGATTCCATAGTGTGCACTATAAGTCTCAGTGACTAACATGCTGAACAACTTAACGTGGTTGTGTTACTTGCTTAATACCTCTATTTGAGGACTATATATTAAATGGACTTGTGGGTTTTTCCTCCCCTTCTCAACAGCAGATGCATGCTTACATATTGTAACCTCTTCCGTTTTTGTTAATGCATGTTCTAGCCTTACGTAACAGCCACCCGGGTCCTTCTAGTATCGCTGTTAATGCATGCCTTCCTACTGTAACCTAATTCTCACCATCGGGTGTGAAACCACATTGTCTTTGTAATATATGTATGGGCTTCTCGAAGACAGACCACCATCAAAAACGTATGCGTTCGTGTTCTCCAGTTTTCTTCCTTTTTAGCACCGTAACTTAACGTTTTTGAATTTAAAAATATTAATCTAGTTCTAGGATGCACAAATGACATGAAATCTGGGGGTAACGTGACTTCAGCGGGTAACTTGACTTCAGCATCTATTAAAAGAGATCAAATACGTGTCTGTAAATAGAATTCTCCAAGACAACTAGGGCCAGGTGGTACAAAATCTTGCCTTCGTTCATGTCTGAGTTGGACTGTTTTTCAGAAGTACTGAAGATGCTTACAGTAGAAAGATGCATATATTGAGTCCATTGTGTGTTAGAGTCCTGGAACAGGAACGTTGGAAGGGAGCTTTTCTAGTCCAGCCCCAAGGCAGAATGCCCCATCTCTACAGCACCCCGCCAGTTCCTGTTGAACTGGGTTTTGAAAAGCTTGAAAGGAGTTTCCGCAGCCTCCCATGACAACCAATTCCATTGCCCCACCCACTGCTCTTATCGTTCAGTAGTCTTTCCTGTCCTGTCTGCTGTTGGAGTGGAAACTGGTCTCCATCTTCTGAAGACTGCTCTCCTGTCCCCACTTAGTTGTCTTCGTTCTAGGCTAAACAGACCCAATCCCTTCAGACTCTTGACTTTCTAATTACACGACTCCCAGGTCTGTAGTTATACAGTGCATGGCCCACCATGTTAATGTATAAGTGCAGGCTATCTTCCTTTGTTTCTCAGTATTACTGTACTGGGGAAAGGTGGCTTAAACAACTATTTTTCTCAAGCAAGTATCTCTTATTCAGCTGGTATTTACCACTATCAAGGAATTCCACAAGTGAAATCTGACTTGGCCTACAAATGTGTTCCCAGGGGCAAATTACCGGAGATGTTTTTAGAAAACACCTTTTGAAATGTAAATATGGAGAAGTGAATTTGTGTGTTAATAGAGTTGTCATTAGCAGAAATATCTGCTTTCAATTTCTGACCAGGTGGAATTTGGCCAAGATTATCAGCATCTTGGCACAAGCAGGGTACAGTGGATGCTGGAAGGAACAATAACTGAAGAGATCTGGGGATTAAACGCATCCCTGTGAGCCACCTCTGCCTTTATCCAAGAGGAGCTTTTTTTGTTTTTAACTTCGGTTCTCTACTCCCTGTCCTGAAGCCCCAGGTTCTGAGTGCCTCCATGAAGGATTCATCTACTCCAGATTGGTCTGAACTATGGGCAGCAATGCAGCCTAGTGGATAAAGTGTTGACCCTAGGAGAGCAGGGTTTGAATCCCATTTAGCCATGAACTCCATTCTATCTCCCAGTCTCCGTTTCCTATCTATCCAATTTGTATTCCCCCCCCTTCCCTTTTATTTATTGATTTTTGATTTTTACAATTTATATGCCACCACTCCTACCTCAGGCATCTCAGGGTGGCTCACAATATATTAAAACATTCCAGACATTAAAATAAACCATCATAATATCAATTTAAAACAATATAAAACCCCCACTCACCCACCCCATCTCCCTCGGGAAAAGCCTGGCGGAACAGCCAGGTCTTTATCTGCGGAAAGAGGGGAGGCTGGCAGCCAAGCGGATCTCCAACAGGAGGGAGTTCCACAGCCACGGAGAACACCCTCCTCATAGTGGACACCCAGGGAACCCCGAGGAGGGCACCCCCAGCCGACCGCCAGGACTTCTCCAGAACCCGGAGGGTGAGGCGGTCCTGCAGATAGGTGGGGTCCAAGCCGTTTAGGGCTTTAGAGGTCACACCAACACCTTGAATTGGGTCCGGAAACTTACCAGCAACCGGTGTTATATGTTCGTGCCGGCCCATCCCTGTTAAAAGACGGGCTGCTGCATTCTGCACCAGCTGCAGTTTCCGAACCAATACCAGGGGTAGCCCCACGTAGCGCATGTTGCAGTAATCCAGTCTCGTGGTAATAAAAGCATGGATGACCGTGGCCAGATCAGAGTCTGAGACATACGGCCTAAGCCGACGCACCAGATGTAACTGGCAAAATGCTCCTTTCGCCACAGACGTCACCTGAGCATCCAGGCGGAGCTGTGGGTCCAGGAGCACCCCCAGACTCCGGACCTAGAAACCAGGGAGGGACGGACCCTATCAATAATGGGGTCCACCACCACCACCCTGGCCTTCCCCACAACCATCACCTCCGTCTTGTCAGGATTTAGTCTCGGGTGGCTCGCTCTCATCCAATCCCCCACAGCGGGGGGACACCGAGTAAGCACTGAAACTGCCGGGCCTGAGTCGGAGGAAAATGAAAGAGCTGGGTGTCATCAGCATATTGATGACAACTCACTCCATACTCCCTAACAACCTCTCCTAAAGGCTGCATGTACATGTTGAACAGGAGAGGGGATAGGATGGAGCCCTGCAGTACTCCAAATGTGAGGCCCCGGGGGTGGGGGTGGGAAGAGATGAAAACTCCCCCAGCACCCCACACTGGGTTCTCCTGGCCAGGAATGAGCGGAACCATTCAAGAACCGTCCTGCCAATTCCTACCTGGTCCCACAACTGAGTCACCAACTCATGATTAATGGTATCAAATACAGCCGAAAGATGGAACAAGATCAACCGGGTCTAACGACCCCAGTCTAACTCATGGGAGAGGTTGTCAGCCAAGGCCACAAGCAGTCTCCATGCCATAACCTGGACGAAAGCCCGACTGCGAGGGATTGAGAAAATTAATCCGATCCAAATGCCCCTGAAGCTGCTGAGCCACCACCCGTCCGTAAAAAGGGAAGGTTCAAGACTGGCCGATAACTGGCAAGGACATGAACGTCCAAAGATGGCTTCTTAAGCAGGGGCCGCACCACCACCTCCTTGAGACAGCCCGGCACCCTGCCATCCCGAAGGGAGGCGTGGACTATGGGACCGTTGCTGGTGGGGAATGTCTCCTGGCTAGCCTTAACCAGCCAGAACGGACATCGATCTAATTCAGAATTGGTGGCTCGAACAGTCCCAAGAGCATCCCCCGCATCTGAGGGCGACACCGTCCAAAACTCATCCCACAAAACAGGACCAGCCGGGGCTTCCACTGTCTCAGACCCATTCTCTGCTAAAAAAGTCGCGTCAAAACCATGGTGAATTTGAGCAATTTTATCCGCAAAATAGTCCACAAACAAATCACAGCGTGCATTTGATGGTTCCATGTCCAGGCGGAGGGAGGCTGGACTGACCAGCCCCCTTACCACCCGGAACAGCTCAGCCGGGAGGGACTTAGTGGACGCATTGCGGGCAGCAAAGAAAACCTTCTCTGCTGTCCGCACCACTACGGTATACGTATGTAACAAAACTCTATGCTGCAACCAGTCTACTTCAGTACGTGACTGATGCCCTTCCTGCTTCATCCACTGCAATTTACCTGTATACCATGGGGAGCTGCCTTATTGGCATTTCGGGAGCGGACGCTTGGGAGCCACACAGTCAATGGCCTCTGTCAGCCTGATATTCTACCTAGACACGCGGTCATCGAGCAAGCGGCCATCAAAGCCAGAGGAAACATCCTCTAGAGCTACCTGCAATCTTTCAGGTTCCATAAGCCTTCAGGGGTGAACCAACCTAACTTGTTCCACACCCTCCCGAGGGCTGACATTTTTTATTTATTTATTTAAAACTTATATCCCGCCCCTCCTTCCCACAGGGCAGCTCGGGGCAGTGAACAACATACATTTTTTTTAAATTGAAACAATTTAAAACCATTTAAAATACAATACATTGTGGGGAAACCCCCACCCCTACCCCTCGCCAAAAGCTGGACGGAACAGCCAGGTCTTGCATACATGCCGAAACAGCAGGAGAGTGGTAGCCAACTGAGCCACCTCCTCCAGGAGCGAATTCCACAGCACGGGCAGCCACCGAAAAAATCTAACGTCGGTGGCCACCCGCCTCACCCGGGCAACCTCTAAAAAGGCTCCCACGGACAATCTCAAGGGTCGCACGGGCACATGGGGAGTGAGGCGGTCCTGCAGATAAGCAGAGCCCAGGTCGGGAAGGGCTTTAAAGGTTAAAACCAGCACCAGGATATCTGCCAAGAGGAGATAACGGTGCCCCTGTCATGGATGGATCATTGATACCTCCCCCACCTGCCGCAAGGCCTGTGCAAAATATCATGTCTAGGGTATGTTCTCCAACATGTGTATGGTCCACTACTCTCTGACACAGGGCCATGGTAGCCATGAACTCTCACTCCACCCCTCCAAGACTGGCGTTAGCATGGATATTGAAGTCCCTCAGAACTATCGTTCTGGGGGACCGCAAGATCCCCTCCGACACCAGCTCAGTCAGCGCGTGTAGAGAGGTTGCTGTACAGGTGAGTGCACAGTATATGAGCAGTATCCTTATCCTGTCTCCGGCCAAATCGAAACTCTGATGGAGACCCTCTATACCCATGATAGACTGCACAGGAAAGCTCCTCGTGGACCAGCCATCCGTAAAAATGGCTACACTGCCCCCCTGGTTCCTTCAGCTGTGACTGATGCTGCACAGAGTACCCGGTTGGAACAAGATCAGCCAGTATAGGCCCCGATTTCATTGTCCAGCCAGGTCTCTGTGGTACACGTGAGGTCAGCTGCCTGGTCCAGGATCAACTCCCGAACCGCAGTTGACTTAATAGCTACCGACCTCGCACTTATCAGCATCAAGCCGAGGCTAGGGGTTCTCTGATCCTTGAGCATCTCACCACCTGCCTGGAGGCCAGTGAGCAGGACAGAAACACCATCTGTCCTGTCTCAGATCAAATCCGTCTTCCCAGATGAGCCGTAATTCCCCCGGCACAGAATGACCTCTGTCTACCACCCCACCAGCTCCCCAAGAGAGGTCCGCACCCCCCCAAACACACTCCATCCTTTGCTGCCACCAGAGGATTCCGCCCTCTGAGGGCTGAACCCCTCCCACACACTGATCGGGTCAGTCCTCCCTACCCCATCCCCACCCCCTTGGGTGTGCTGCCTGTGGTGGTGGCCAGCCACTTTTGACTGCACTGGGACCAGAAAGTCCTGGCTGTGTGCCCTGGCCCCGCCCTCCTCCTCCAGGGAGAGGGGAGTGGGTATGGGTGGGGCTGGACAGCATGGCTCTGGGAAGTGGCGACCGGTCCGGGCAGCGTGAGTGGCATCCGCATCGGCGGCAGCAGTCTCGGGAGCAGTGGCAGCGGCACCAGGTAAGCCAGTGAGTAACTGGCATAGTCCAGGGAGCTGGTGAACAACATCTGGCCGCCACCGCCACTCTGGCCCGCTAACAGCACGCCAACGGGTTACTGCCCTTTAGCCGTGCCCTTCAGCCGCTGCCCCCTGGGCAGTAGCCCCGTTTGAGATGGTTACCTTGGGCAAGGACAGAAGAGTGGTCACGGGTGTGGGGGGAAATTCCCAGGGCCTTGGCCAACAGGAAGCCAACATCTCACTCCTCCTTTCCAGTCTCCCTTTTCTAGCACCAGCAGTGTAGTAATGGGTCTTCCTCACAGGGTTGTTTGAGAGGGAATTAGATGAGGCATGCAAAGCGCTTTGAACTCTGAAATCATGATAGAAATGGTTAATAATTGCCTGGTAAGTGTTGGAGCTGCCCGTCCAATATCTACTTGCAGTCAGAAAACAAATTCCATTCTTTCTCTTGAGGGGCCCCTCCGTAAGAGAACATGGTGTTAATACTGGATGTTAATATGCAGGGCCAGCCCCAGAGTGTTTGAGGCCATGTGTGAAGGCTTGGTGTGGAGCCTAACATGCATAATTAGGCCCCACCTAATTATGCAAATGTATACATTTACATAAAACTTGCTCCCTCTGGACAGGAAGGATTCCCATTCTCCACCCCTCCGAACAACCATGGAGAAGCACGGTCTCCCAATGCTTCCCCCCACCCCCCTCCCCAGCCGAGTGTCTACCACCACTCCCCAGGAGTGGTTCCACTGCAGGGGCAGCCAAGCAGGCAGTGAGGCAGGCACAGAGACTGACTGCCTCACTGGAGGAGAGGGTGAGCTTAGCCAGTCTGACCTCCAAGGCCTGTTGCTGGTGCCGCCTGTGCCTTGTGCACGCATGCAGTGCGTCCAGTCCAGAGGTGGTGCTATCCTACCCACAAGACACCCAAAACGCAGCTAGTTTATTAAGTGCATTATGCCATGAAAAGAGACATATAGCCAGTTCAGTTGTGCCCCCATGATCAGTTCATGCTGCCCCCACCCCATAACCAGTTCATTTGCGTCCTCACCCCCATATAATCAATTCACGCTGCCCCCACCCATAACCATTTAATTTGTGCCCACAGGGCAGCGTGAATTGATTATATGGGGGAGTAAATGAACTGGTTATGGGGTGTGGGTTTAAAGACAGTATTCCTGTTGGCAATAACGTCATTAAGAAGAGTTAGTGAAATAACAGCCGCTATAATCTCAGAACCATATCTGCAGATTTATTTTCCAAGACAGAATAGATATTGCTTTACATAAGATAGTATAAGTAAGACAGTTGTGATAATGTTGCCCTTTTTACACGGGCCTCTCCCAGCCATGAACACGCAGATTTCTGTGTGTTCATAGGTGAGGGAACCCCGTGTGAATGACGTGGTACACGTGCCCATGGTGAGTGGGGGTACATGCGTGCTTGCCTAACGCTCATCCCCATGCACGGAGCAACTGGGGGAAACGGTGGTTACTATGTGGATAAGTGGTGGGTGAGTGGGGATGTGTGTGCAGCCGTGTGCATGACCCACCCATGCACTGGCGCGCCCACCGACTCCCCACCCGGCAGAGCCATGTAAAAATATCACGTGAGGAGCCACTCGAAGAAGAACAGAAGGTTGCTACCTTGTAAACAAGGTTCTTTGAGATGACTCCGAACATTCTCACAAATACCCACCCTTCCAGCCCTGCATGGAATTCTTTTCTTATATTTCTAGAAAGGGTTGAAAGGAACTGTCATTCAAGGGGGAGGGTTCTTTTTATACTAGAGGAGCTCAAGACCATCATGTGGCCTATTATTTGAATAGGGTGAGCGTGCACAACTCAGTTGTGAAAATGTTGGGAGCCATCTCGAAGAACCTTCTTTACAAGGTTGCAACCTTCTAATCAGCATGGGGGGAGGAGCGGTCTGTAAACAAACAGCCTTATCTCCCAGCCTGATCAAGTGTCCCTGCTGCTGCTGCGGCGGTGGTGCTAATAGAAGGCAGAGACAGGTGAGGGATGGGGTCTGGAGCCAGGGAGGGGAGGTATAATTACTTTTTGTTGGAGATGTTGGCTGTAGCCTTTTGCCCAGCCAGGCAAGTGCGGGGCCCCAGCTGGCCACGGGGCCATGTGCGACCGCACATATGGCACATGCCTGGGACCGCCCTGTTAATACGGGCTGACCTACTCAAAGGCATCAAAATTGTATTCAAGGGTTTGCGTGAATGTCCTTCTGAAAGTTCCCTCAGCTAGAATGCTCTAACTTTCACTTTTAGTCTAAGCAAAACAAGTCCTTGTTGGGCTAATGCCCTGGGATCTTGGTCGGCCTGCAATGGTAGATTAGATTGGGAGCAGTCAGACTTCATTATTTCCAAGGCTGAAGTGTTAGACATCTTCTGTACATATTGATGCCTCTAAACCCTCTCCTTAGTCTGCAGACCTTGGATTGTGCCCTCTTGTTTCATTGGTGTCTGAGGCTCAGTGGATCTCTTTAGACAAGCGGCTCTCCACCCATGTTACAGGGCTGCACAGGGGCCCTAAAGCATACATAATGAAGGGGGGCACTTGTCTAAAAATGCCCAATGTGGAGCATTGTGAGCGGGATATCATTACAATAGCCTCCCTACAGTTTGACTTCATTCAGGATGGGGACTGAAGAGTGTGTATCCTGTGTTAAGGATCCCTGCTGTTCCTCTCCTTCTTCCCAGGGTGAGCGAACACACCTAGGCCACTTTCACACGTTACCTGGGGCGGGGCGGGGGGGACCTCTGTCAAAGCAATCATGTATTTACTTTCATGGGAATTAGCACACGTAGAAATGTGCTATTCTCGCAGGATAAAAGCGGAACACTCTCACATGAGCAGGTCCCTCGGTTTAGCTTCTACAATAACGGGAGTTCTGGTGACATAAAAACAGAGTAGGGGGGAGCATGGTGGAAGTCCCAGTGCTGTGATCTTCCACCGGACAGTGAGGAAATGGGCGAGTGATGGCAGGTCTGCCTCATCCCACTCGAACACTGGTTGGGGGGGAAAGGCTGCAGCATTGGACTCTCTGGTTTAAAGGCCATTCAGCTTCATTTTTGATGCAGACCATTTAGTTAAGGGAGTTCACAGCTCCGTTATCAAAAACTCTAAGGCTTAAAAAATTAGAAGCGGACTACCTAACAGTCTGATCCATAGCAGGAGAGATGTGTAATCTTGGTAAAATTTGTTTTCTCTTTCTTACTCAACATGGTAGTGCCCAAAGAACGGGGATGGCTGGAGTTACGCTGGCAGATAAATTTATTATATTCCTATTTTAAAAAACAAACAGGAAAATTCTTGTATAAACCAAACTATGGTTTGACAGAGTAGCTGAGGTGAAACTTGAGCATTATAGGGATAAAGGAGTGATCCTTTACTTTCCTCACTAGCTGTCAGTGACTGGGGCTTGAGAAAGAGGGAATAGCTCAAACAGTTCAGAAGAGCAGGGCTTTTTTTCCCCTGCCCTGCATTTGGCTGGATGCCATTGTGCTCCAGCGCTGCTTTCCGAGGGGCGGTGATAGGGACAGAATGGGAGCACAATTAAGTGGATAGTAATATCTGTGTGGAAATCATATTGACACAAGCTTAAGGCAGAGTTTCCAGTGGAAAAAGCATCTTGCAGAAATAATTGTGCTAGATAAGAAATGGAAATAGCAAAAACATTTCCATGGCTACTTCTATGCCACCTCATGTACCTAAGCCTCCCGCTCCCTTCCCGTAGGCTTATTGGTGTTTGGCTTTTATCAACTTCTGTTACTGATAACTTGAGTTGGATTAGCACTGTACTTAACGCTGTGCAGTGCAGAGTCCTCCGAGATTAGCGGGGTGAGGATTCCATCCTAGAAATTTTGTATTCTAAAATTGTCCCCTCCCCGTCTCCGCCCACCAGTTTCAACTTGGTAGGTGTTTTTGTATGGACAGCACCCACGTCTCTCCCCTGTCTCAACTCTGGGCAGGCTGTCTGTTTTTAAAGGTGGCCCGTCAGATGTGCAGGCAGAGCAGAGGCAGGGCAGGCTCAGAAACATCCAGGACTGTCGGCAGAGTGGGCAACCGAGCCCCAGGGCCACTGGCAGGAGGCAGGGTTGCTGTCCGGCTTCTCAACGGACAGCCGCTGCAGCTCCACTCTCAGCTGGGGGTTGCCCTGAGTAACTGCATGGAGTTGCAGGCAGCAGCCCAGAGCTTCGGGTGATTTCCCCACAACTGTGTGGTGGGGGTGCTGTGCAGGTGGTCTCTGTGCCATGGCAGCCACTGGGTCCTTTAAAAACTGACCCAGGTGGGGCTGCAATTGGACAAATGTGGGGGTGAATCCCTGCAACTGTGTGAAAACACCCATTGTGTCCCTGAAGAATTTCTATGTTGAATTTCTAGGGGGGCTATTTAGCATAAAAGCACCCTCTTATTCTACCTCTTCACAACTTGCCCCCAGGTGCCCCTGCTGTGAGGCAAGAGCAACATTTTGGCCCATCATGAGAGATGTCATGGATAATAGAAACTTCTCATTTTGTGCCCGTGTTTCTAGATTAGCCTTCGGGGCCTTTCATCTTCCTTTTTCTTCTGGCATGGTTTGAGCGAGTGTGGAAGAGGACAAACGCTACAGTGAGGAGTGCCCAGCTCCGTGGCAGAGTGCTGAACTTGCCATGTTGGTGATCTGTGAGCAGTGCAGTCCTTGAAGGCATATCTGATTGTTGACACTAAATATAACTACTCCTAGGGTCAGCCTTGGAATTTGCGGAGCTTAGAGCAAGGATAAAATGCAGGACCCCTGGTGGCTTCTCCCCATGGGCCCTGCCCCCTTGGGGGAAATCCTCCATGAGGCCCTTAAGAGGTCACATTTGGGGCTCTGCTGAGAGGAAGTGAAAATAAGGATGACTGGGCACTTCCCCTGTGGTAAGGCCAGCCTTGTCTCCCCCCTTTCCCAAGGTTCCGTATTTAATTGGTGCTCGCATCTGCTCTCTTGTCCTGGTTCGAGCTGGTCATTTCCTGGAGGGGGCACAGTTTCCTGGACAGGTTGTCTAGGAATCTAAGCCTGTGCAGTGGTGGTTGAGTACAGGATCTTCCATGACATTCGTGTAACTGCACACAGGTTGCATCTTAACGACCTAACGTAGATGGGTACATTTTATTTTCCTTATTTTTCTTCTGGGGAAATAGCTTGCAGTGTGTCATGGAGGAAGTGTAGCTACCACCTCCTGTGAATTACCAAGCAAAGGAAGTCTGTTGGGAACCTAGCATTCCTTGCTTCTCTTAGACCAATCCAGAGGTTAGTGATGAACAGGTGATGCTTTTCTGGGATGTCCTGCCAGGTCAATCTTGCCTTCCTCCTTTATTTGCTGTATATTAGACCTCTAGGGGAAATTGCTACATACTGGCTTTTTAGTGTTGGCAGCATGTGGATGACATCAGCCCTGTCCTCTTGCATCAAACACACAGCCATTGCCTGGCTCCCTAATGCGGATAATTAGCTGCACCTGCATGAAGAGCAGCTGCCATAGCGTGGGGGTGACAGAAAATGAAGCAGGCTGAAGGGCAACCTCTAAAGTGATGGTGGATGGGAGGGTGAGCTCCTCTGATTATCAAGATGACTCTACATCTGCCAGGAACTTCCTTCCATCTGTCTATGGGGCTGCAACTCCTCATGCCTGATACTAGGTGACCGGTAGAGATCTAGGCATCCTGGAGCAGCTGGTCTGGTGTGCATCAATCTGCAGGATAGGGGTGTCATTGGGTACCCATGAACAAGTCCTTACCACCACATTGGGTAGGTGGCTTGAATTTCCAGGTGCATAGCTACAACCAGGGCGTGTGCAGAGACTACCTGAAGCTCAACCTGTGTGGGCAAAGTGTGCCCACTTAAGTTGTCGTGATGTCCGTTCAGAGTTTTACAAAGGCTGAAATGCAAGTTTTACACACACACCCCCCCCCCCCAAGTTTGCAGCTTACTCAGATTGTATCTCTGGAGTCCAGTGTGCTAGGCTAGGCTCCCCAAGTTCCTCTTGCTCCTGGTTCCCCGGCACTCTTATTTTGAGCTGTGGGTTCAACAGGAGTAGCTATTCACCTGTCTACTCCTGAGGACTTTGCCCAATCTGTATGGGTAGCTCTATCTCAGGCATGACCAGCCCTTCTTACTACTTTTTGGCTTTCCGTTCTCTCATCCCCAATATTTACCCCGATAACTTGTAAAGATAATCTTTGCACCACCTTTTACCCTTTTAAAAATCTCTGATGTACTTGGGAAAATAAAATCATAAGTGAAAATTAACCTTGTGGATACTTAACATCTTTTGAACCCTGACTTCCATGTGTGGGAAGGCTGGTGTAAATGTGTCCTAACCTTGAACTGCGTGTGTGTTGAAGTAGCGGTTGGAACTAGGGTGCCTTGACTTCTGTGACAGGGCAGAAATGACACTTGAATCTGCCTCCTGAAATGAGGTGCCATGTTCGTACTTTGTGGGACAGGACAGAGGCAGTGTGCTCTGATCAGGGGACTGAGCCCCAACCAGTGCTGTGCTGGCCTTAACTGTTCATAGTGGGACTTAAAATTTCCTGCCCTCTCAAAGGGTAAGAAACAGACTTAAGTCATCAGTGCTGGATGATGCTGAAGATATTCCAAATGTGAACTAGTTAAACATTGTCTGCTCAGGTCTGCAGTCAGATAGCCACAATTCTATTACGTCGGCCCTGAGCTTTGCCGAGCAGCTGCAAGACCATTCCAGCAGTGGTGAAAGTCCTGGTAGGCAACGGTGGAGTACAGGAATCCATGTCCCCTTCACTCTAGTGGTGCTTTGGGAAACTCTGGGGAGCAGCAGAGATGCTGAAGGTTCCCTGTAGACTCAGGCAGGCCGTGTTGAATCAGTTTGCAGTTGCTTCTCATTAGGAAAAACTTACAACAAACCAGGTGAGGTAGACTTATTTCTTTGCTCATCTAAACAGCCAGCCTCTTAAGTAGCAAGGAGATTGAGCCCTTGACCAGAGTTCTGAACAGAATCACCTTCTGGAATCTCTGATTCCTTCTCCCATCCTTGGATTTCACAGGATTTGGACTGGCATTATTTCAATCTGCCTGGTAATGTTTTAAGGCTTCGGATGAATGGCCCATCAGTATGGAACTTGCTGAAGGTGGGAAGAGACTTGCTGAGATCCGTAGAGAGACCAGGCGAAGAGAGGTTCACACATTCCTGCAGACACCAGAATAGACAGGCTGGTTAGAACTGCCAAGCTGAAATTTGAAACGAGTTGGCTGGATTTTTAACTCTTGAGCAACAGTTTGAGTGCTTGATGACCCTTAGCTTATTCCCATCTCCATCGCTGGGAGTTAGTGCATGCTGTTTTTTGACAGTGGATCAAGAGCTCCACTTTCTATTCAGCTGATGTCGCTTAACTCTATTAGATACTAAAAGTAGAATTGCAACATCCAGGTTGTTCCTCAATCGCACTTCCTGGATCAGTAACAAATGCCTATCCATATGTGCTGCGCGTTTTCAGCGACAGTCAGACCTGCGCACTAAAAATAGTTGGTTACTTAAATCTATATGTATTTTAGACCTTGGGAGGGATGGGATGGGTGTGCTGGTGTGTCCAGCAGCACATATTCTCAATAGCTGGGCCAAGTTCCTCTGCTCTGCATCCTCACCGATTCCGAGTGGGATATGTGGCTGCTGGAGAGTGGCATGCTCGCTGTGTTCTGTAAGTAGCTTGACTAGCACTTCATTGCCAGTGGTGCGGGGAATAGTCAGGGCTGACTCTCTGCCTAGCCACTGCTTTGTGGGACAAAAAACTGGCATGAGCAGCTTCATGATGGATGAGACTCATTTAAATAGCAAGCTCTTTTCCCATGGGACGTCATCTATAGATGTCATACATGCGTGAAATATTCTTTTCCTATCCTGTGGTTTTTGCATGGGAACAGATGGGCAAATAACACTTCCTCTCAGGCGGATGCATGATGCAATCCAACCTTTGGCTTCGTTCAGCAGGCGTCTTCCCTCGCTGGTCTGCAACCAGATTGGCTACTTTAACTTGACCTTCCCTCTGATCCTTGGCCTGAGACTGTTGTGTCCTGGGCTCTGCAGTTCCCTTCTTGTCATATGAAATGGGGACACCTTGTATCACCCCCAGAGAAGTTGGTGATTCTGTAGCTGATACAGGAAGTAGTGTGGTGTAGTGGCTAAGGTGCTGGATTTGGACCTGGGAGACCAGTTTGAATCCCACCTTAGCCATGAACTCACTGGGTGGGCGTAGGCAAGTCGCAGCCTCAGTTGTCCATCTGTAAAATATCTGTCTCTCTCTGTGTTTACCTCACCCGTGCCTTGTCCATCTTAGATTGTAAGCCCAGTGGTCAGGGACCTGTCTTCAAAACACTGAGACTGTAAAGTACTGCGTACGCCTAGTAGCGTGTTAGAAATTAGTAGTAGTAGTAAGCGTGTCTGGTGTCTCACTGGCAGCTGAATTACAAGTTAACTGCTAACCTGTGAAGGGACAGGCTCTTTGTCAGTGCTTGGGGAGGAGAACTGAAAGTACGTGGCCTATTTTGGCAAGCCAGAAAGAGACCGCAAACCTGTTTTGATTGTTTTGGAGCTGGATCTCGTAGGCTTGCTTAAATTGCGTCAAAACTGAACTTAACCTGATTGCGATTTCCACCCCCACCCCGGCCCATTGCCATCTGACTAGAGTGGAATTCTCTCAACATGCTTATGCAAGGCAGCAGTGTGTGTGTGTGTGTGTATGGGAGTGTTTGGTGCACCAGCATCTAGCATTGTGCCTCATTTGCCAGATACAACTTACATTGTAAGGGTGACATTCCTCATAAGATTTTTAAGGCTTTAACAATCGTCCTTTTTAAAAAAAAATTCTTTTAAGCCTGACTAGCCAGTGGCTGAGACTCTTATTATAATGGTTTGCTTCATTTCCCAGGTTGGAGCAGAATTGAGCCATCAGTGGCGTGTGTGCTTTTTTCCACTGTCTTCTCTTAAGAGGGAAGCCATTTGTCTGTCTTTTCCCTCGTCCCTTGGTTTTCCCTGTTTAAAGATATGGTTAATCCAATTCCAGGTGGAACTCTGTGCTGAGTTGCAGGCATTGCCCTTTAACAAAACTCTTATTGAAACCCTATGATGTGATTGACACTCCTCTGCTCCACTCCAGGTTATCCATGACTTGGCTTCCTCTTTTACAGCTCCACTGGACCCAGTGAATCCTATTGCAGACTCTGATCAAATCGTCCGATCAGAACAGTATCTTTGGGCTTCATCCCTGAAATAAGAGTGTCCCTTTCCAAAAATGTGAATCCAAGAATCGTGTTAGACCTTAATCTCCTTATTCCAACAACTAAGTGATTGCATAAAACGCTCCATGAGAGCAAAAAGCTGCCTTCATCAATCTTAAGTTTCCAGGAGACCATTGGCAGGAATAGCCTTTTGAAGGTTGACAAATGGAGGATTTGAGCATACCAGACCAGGAGGATTCAGATTCACTCACCTGCTCACCATTGGCAAGTGAGACTGGCCTGCAGGCATGTGCAACCCTGCCTGGCAGTTGGGCAGGCCCCACCGCAAAATCATGGAGGCTATTTGTATTGCGGCAATGCCTGGAGGCCCCAGCAGAACTCGCTGTGCGAGGTAATGTGGACACACACACACCACAGTGTGCACATCTCGGGCAACTTATGATCCAAGCACAAGGGACAACAGCGGAAGCCGCCAACTGGAAGGGAGCTCATGAAGGCAGAGAGAGAGGCCGCAGCCAGCGCGCTCGCTGCCTTGACTCAGTGTTTATTGGGGCTGGAGGAACGCAGCAGGCGGTGTTAAGGAGATACATCTGTAATTGGAGAGGACCTTGCAGGCCTTGTTGGAAGCAAGCACCCAAAGTAGGACATATACAACCAACATTTTCAGATTAACAAAACAGAATCCCAGGTCTACAGCTTCCTAAAAGTATAGTATTTTATTCACTTTAGTCGCCTCTGCCATGTGTGTTTTTGAGAGAGGACCTTCTGCAAGTTTAAAGCATCCTTCCTAGCACACAGCAGGGAGCCTTCCTCAAATCATACTGTGAACAGACTTGTATGCAATTTTCAAATGCCCCTTGTTGAATGGAGAGTTCCTCTAGCTTTCCTTGTGCTGGACTTCTTGATGACCTGTGCACAAGCCTTCTGCTCAAAACTACAGATGGATGAGAAAACTGAAATCGCCAGCAGGGCTGGGAGATGACCTAGTTGGACCCCCCTGCTCCAAGCAGGATATCCTCTGCCTACAGTGTCACAGGCAGTTGTTTGCAAAGAGAGATTCCACTGTCTCCCCAGGCAACTTATTCCATTGTACAGCAGCAGTTCTTAGTGTTGGGAGATTTCCCCTAATATCTAACTTAAGCCCATTCACTCTTCTGTCGCTTCTGTAGTCTTCCCAAAGATACTAACCGGACCAAATAAAGTTGGCTTCTAAGGGACAAATGGATATGAAGACCATTCAATGTTGATTTCCCCCTCAGTGCTGTTGCCACTTACTAGAATATGTCTCTTTCAAATTGGCACATTCACCGTCTACAGTGGCATTTTGAAATAAATAAAGGGAGGCGTCCAGCACTTTGCCATTGTCCACATGCTTTTCAGGAAGCCTGCATCCCCTTGCTTCTTTCCACTCCTTAAAGGAACAGGTTCTGATGCTGTGCTTGGGGTGACTGACTGTCTCCAGAGATGGAGCTGTAGTTGGTGAGAGCTAATAATGGTGGGTGGATGCTCCAGGGATGGATTTTATGCTAAAGCTTGCAGGTTACTTAACAGTTTGTCCTTTTGGCTTCCTTGGTTAAGAATCCCCAGCTGCTTTCCTTATGTCCCTCGTTCCAAGAGGGAGCTTTCAGTCCCTTCTCAAACCCTCTCCTGTGCAGCCAGGCCTTATTCCTGCTTGAGTACTCGCTGAATGCTTCCTAGCTTTGAAATCTCAGTTTCTGTTTGACAGGTGCCTTGAAAGTATCAGTGGGACTTTGCAAAGCAGCTCTGTTGAGACTACGTGCTGGTTCGACTTAGCAAACTCTCGTCGACACATTGAAGACGCTTGGATACTATGGCAACGAGAGACACAGAACAACTTGTGCCTAAATGGGTTATTCTAAATTCTATCCATAATTTCCCGTGTCATGGGGACAAAGCATGTCTGAATTCTCAGAGGCCTCCTTGTGAGTGTGTCACCAAGTATAAACACAAGAGCTAATGAAACGACTGGGAAGAGTGGCACACATGGAGCTGCCTGTAACGATGCTCCCTGGGTTTAGCTCGGCCCATGGCTTCTCACCTGGCCGTAACTGCATTAGGTAAGAGCTGGCCAGCCTTGAGGAAGAGTTGGCAATCAAGTTTAGTGGGCTTGTTTCAAGTTTGAAGCCCTTGGGGAGACACCCTAGCACAATCAGATTTGTCCTAAGTAGTGAGGAATTTGGATCTCTTGGCTGCTTAAACCAAGTTTGCAGGATGCAAAGGGAGTGACTTTCCTCTTCGAAGACCATAGGGCCAAATGCTTACTAAAATCCCAGCGTTAGCTAATCCGATGTTGTAGGAGCACACAGTGCATTCTGCCTTGCAAAACCACACAGGAAGCACTTGGCACGACCAGGATTACGAATGCCCTCTTTGGCACAATGTGGGCTCGGATCCTAACTAGGGACTCTAGATGCTGGAGTAACATTAAGTATTTTCCTCTTCTCCCAACACTGCTTGTTTTAACCAAAACTCTTCTCCCTTCCCCCCCCCACTCCCATTCCTGCCCCTTTCTTCTGTCCACCAACCTCCTATGCCAGAGGTTCTCTTCCAAGTTATGTATGTCTTCCCCACTATATGTAACCTGCCTCATGACTTTCTGTCTCGCCACCCCCAGAGTCTTGGCACCATATAAAGCTTTTTTTCATTCCCCCTCCCTTTTATATTTTACAACTTTAACCGAAAACATTAAATATTCTGTGACCGAAGATGAGTCTTTCCTAACAAACTCTAGAAACTTGCTCCAGATTTTTAAGTACCTCCCCTCCGCCCCCTTCTTTCACTGTAGGGCATGGACATGGCTTGTATTACCAGCACTTTGCAAAACCTTTGGAACCAGTCAGTAATTCTAGAGGTGTAAAAGAGGGGAGATCGGTTCCCTGTGGCAATTACGTGATGCAACACAAGAACCCTTTTCAAAAGCGGGAGTAAAATAGTTCCCATCCTTCATCCTGTTAAAATAGTCCTGACGGCCGTGCAGAATGTACAGAATCTCTGGGACTCCTGCTGGCCTAAACGTAGAAGCTGAGGTGCTCTTCACCATGTCAGTAAATGCTTCCAAATCCGAGCTGCAGCCGAGCTAATGAAGAGGAACTGTATAGGTGCACGTCTGTTGCAGAAAGTAACAGCTGTGTTACTTGAATTTCTGGTGTGGAAGGGATGGGTCTCCCTAGAAAATGGTTTAGAATGAATAGGAACAAAAGGATATGCCAAGTAGATGAGACTTCATGGCTTTCTTCTCTTCTCTCTCCCCGACTCTTAGAACAGGTGAGATACTTCTGCCTCCCCTATTGCTTCCTGGCTTGTGGATGGACTTTTCAGGAGGATTTGGGGGGACGGGGGAGGGAAGTAGTAGGAGAAGGTGATTTCTCGGTCCTTGTCCAAATCTTCTGTGGGTGGCCTTCTCTTCCCCACGCTTGTTGTTCACATTTTCTCTCTTCCTGTTGACTGAGTTTTTATAATTCCCTGAGCCTTCCCACTTCCCTGGGTGCGATGCCTTCCCTGCAGCCAGTCATTTGGATCAGGATGGTCCCTTCACTTTTCCTTCCTTTTCAGTCTACATTTCAGTCATGGGAATAAAGCTCCCCTGGCTCTCCAGGATGGAGCTGAAATGCTAACAAGTGACCAGTCGTTTCTGTAAGTGGTTTTTAGACGTAACCCAAGTGAGCAGTTTGTTTGGTCTAGATCCTACCATGCACCACCCCCACCCAAAGGGAGATATGCAGGGGCTACCTTGCCACTAGGCACCTGTGTGAGAGCCTCTGGGCCTATTGTGCATGCAATGGAGTTACACGTAGCTGCTGTGAAATCAACAGGATCTCGCACCAACTCTGCAGAGCCCCCATTCCAGCACTGGGCAGAGGTCAGAGGCAGGACATGCAGAGGTCAAGGGCAGCGTAGCTGAGGGCAGACTGGAGGCAGCCTTCCTGCTGGGCATTTTCCAGTGGCAGGGGCAGCAGACCTGGAGAAGCTGCTTCTCTTCTCTGGCCCCAGGGGTGTGTACTAGGCTGCAGTGGCAGGAGCAGCACCAGGGCCCATCAGCACTTCTCTTGATCTCCAATAGGGAGGTAGGGCTGGGTTCATTGTCACCTTCTTTGCACAAGTTCCAGCTTGGAGCCTTTCCTCTTCCTCATTGGCTGTTTGGCAGGGGCCATGGGGCCCCAGCCCCATTTTTGGGGCAGTACTAGGAATGCTGACCAAGTGCCCATTTTGTCCTATGGGCAGATAGGCCAGCCTTGAAGGTGACCGCTTGGTACTTTCTCAGAACCAGGCCTTTGGGGCCACAGCAAGAGTTGGAAACTGCCCACTTGTGTGAGATCCAAACCTACTGTCCTGGATAGCAGGGGTACAGCGGCTGCCCCCAGTTTCATTGCCCACTGAACTATACTGACTACAGACTGACTTTACTCGTGGCATACAGAAACATTCTGTTCCGGTATTTAAAGAATTAAATGGGACCAGAAGCCCATGTAGGGGGGAGACGTTAAAGCTATCCTAGAAGAACCAGTCCAGGGTTAATATTGATACAGCTCTGATGCTAGCCAGCGCATCAAAAGGATTTTTTCCCCCCAGTTCTAAAACCGGGAGTGTTGTGAAGCACCCTGCCCTGTTGCTGTTGCCTTGTGGGGCATAAGGAATCTTTCAAGGTGGCAATAATGATGATTGCTGTGATGGGAAACGTGGGGTCTCCCTTGTCTGCAACCAGCCAACTAGTTTCTGCAGAAACATGGGCAATAAGAGCTGAACTGCCTGCCCACAACGGTACAACACTATGTATTCCAAGGAGGCTGTCAAACAGCTGCCCAATAAATCTCCAGCAAAACGGATTCAGGTAAAAGATGAGCCAAATAGCCAGGCTAGAGAGGGCAGAAGGAAACTATTAACTATATAATCGGAAACAGAGGCTGTGCACCTGTTGCAGCTGAACTTAATAAACTATTAGCCTTGAATTTTCAGTGCTGTGCCAAAGGCCCTGGCCCCATGTGTTCTTGTGCGGTGACATTTCGCGTTGAGAGAATGTGAACCATAAGGCTCTTCACGTACGCTTTCTACTACCCTTAGCTGCGTAGTTCTGTGTTCTTTCAGGGATTAGCTGTAGTAAGCACCATGCAAAAGCTGATATGGTGTTTATTACAATCACCACCTCCCTTTCCCTTCCTGGCAGCTGTACAAAATCCTTGGCAAGGAGATCCATAAATCTGGCATGTTAGAAGCTGTAAATTCATTAACTCGCTCTGTTACTGTTCTGTAGTCTGTTTCTGCACACAGCCTGCTTGTTGAAAAGCTTCTTCAGCTGCATAACATAAGCTGATCTGAATTCAGGGACTGCTCGGAGACCTGGTTGGGCACTTGTGGGGTATATTCAGGGAGAAACCTGCAGTTTTATTTCTCCTTGCAGTCTCCAGGAATTGAGGTTGGGAAGCATTTTAACCTGCTAGGCTGAGACTCGGGAGACCAGGGCTCTAAGCTTGGCTTGGAACTGAACACCTCATACCCACCTGCCCCCGATCTTGGGCAGGTTTCTTCTCTGTTCTGCCACCACCTCCTCGACTACCTTTGATTTGACTAATTGTTACGGGGCCGTCATGTTGTGGCCCTTATCTTGGCTGGGGTTAGGACTCCTCATGGGCTAGCAACTGGCAGAGGCTCCTAAGGCCGGGACAGGGCCATGGGATCCATGGATGTACCAACTGCCGAGGGATGACTAGAAGTGCTTTGTATACAGCACTGAGACTGCTATTGGAATAGGTTTCTTAGCTCTATGTACTTAAAAGGACTTAGGCGCACGTGGAGAGGTGAGGCGTAATGATTCGATGTCTGAAGAACAAGCCTTGGCACCAGAGGAGGTAGCAGCTCAACCTCATTGTCCATGAAACACACGATTGAACTTGGTTACTTTTTTGAAAGTTTCTTCCTGGTGAGAACCTATCCGGTTGTGTACTTAAAGGATTGCTTGATCTATCAGAGGAAAACACTGCAGGAAGAAGTCATGGCTGAAAGCATAAGTAGAACCAGCACTGGGTAGGAGGAGCTGAGCTGCCTGGTGCGTTCTTAGCTAGACTAAGCGTACCCAGTTTCTTCAACCTTTCCTGATTAAACCCTGCTTTGTAAACCCTTTATCATCTTAGCTGCCCTCCTTTTGAACCTGCTCCAATTTCTCAATGTCCTCCGTAGAATGAGGTGCCTCAAACTGGGGACAGTATTCTGTGTAGGGTCTGGCCAATGCTGATATTAAAAGAATTTTATCAAAAGATATTAAAAGAATTACTGAATAAGATGTGTGCAAAGAATACAGCAGACATCATGTAGGGCAATAAATTAGTGACTAAATTTCTTTAGCAATGGTAAAATTTCATAGTGAAGACTACTTCATTCTGTGAAGACTCAGGCCACATTCACACCTGATGCGCTGCGGTGGCGATGAGACTCGCGAGGGCAGCTGTAGCAGCGGGGAGAAGTGTGATTCCGGAAGTAGCTCCCATGCAGATGGGCTCTCCATGCGTTTGTCAGGGTACAAAACCCTGCCCTAACATGCACGAGGAAAGCGGCGGCAGATTCCCTGTTCATACCGGCTCTGCTTCTGCCATCAGGCTCCTCCCCGCTACCGCATCCTTGCTCTGCCACTGCCGCCGCAGGTGTGAATGTGGCTTTAGAGAAGCAGGAGATGCTGTTCCAGGAGACGCTGCTTGGAGTAACTGTTGGTGAGGACAATGCCTCTTGAGGAACATATGCATGCCCTGTAATAAGGGTCCGGAATCTTGACTAAACCAAAGGCTACAGCTTCATATTGAAATTCAATAATGCTGCGTGACGCTTGAGAATGTGTGACAGTAGGACACTTTCTACTGTAAAGCCAAAGGGAACGGTGTCTATTTACAGAAGTTAGAAATACTAAGTCCTCATCTAACTTGTCCAGTTTGACCCCGTTAAGTGAACGACAGAACTGAAATAAATGGCAGATTTTATATTTGACTCTCTGAATTTTCAGATCGTGCTTTGTCAATATCTTTATCATTATTTTTCCAAGAACGGACACCCAATCACAACTCCATTAAAAGTGGAAATCTGCAAATGTGTGAGCATCCCTTCGTTTTGAAATGAACCTGGGTGGGGCATACAGGGAAGACTAGAACCCAGGACTCTTGGTGATGCTGCCCCAGAGCAGAACACACACTTCTCCTCTTACCTCCTTCTCCTCCTCCGCTGGGTAGCTCTGCTGATGGCCGATAGGAGGCAGATGACTTCATTTCTTTTATGCGCATGCGCGCCAGGAGCTACCCGGTCCCTCAGTCTTTTCATCTGCCTCGGCCGGTAGGACACGTTCCGCGGAAGCTCGACAGCTCTCTTTAAAAAAGAAAAAGACAGTTCACTTTTACTTCTTGGCAGGTGAGGGGAAAAGGCAGTCAGAGAAATGGCGTGAAAGCATGCCTCTTCTCTTTTTCCCCCCCCCCCCCCC
>QEPC01003806.1:643192-728698 GCA_003113815.1 Sphenodon punctatus | reverse complement strand
CAGTTTTTCTCCTGAAGTTATGTTTTGTCAGGTGATACTACTTACAGGGGCACTCGGCTATACTATGGACTGAGGGACCGGGTAGCTCCTGGCGCGCATGCGCATAAAAGAAATGAAGTCATCTGCCTCCTATCGGCCATCAGCAGAGCTACCCAGCGGAGGAGGATCAGGAGAGTAAGAGAGAAAGGAATTCACGAAGGTAGGTAACCAATTCTCCTTTCTCAGGCACTGCCAGTGGGACTCGAACATCTAGCTACTTAAGTGAGCAATGGGCAAAGCTCTTTGTGACTGAAGGGGAAACAACAAATTGGTCATGTAGCTCGGGTGATAAAGCAATGAAAAGGAAATGGGGGGGAAGGTCAAGGGTTGAAGTCTCTCGTGTAGCTTTGACTGGTCCCATTTTTAAAAACTTGCTTTCTTACAAGTGGGAATCCACAAATGCCAGAGAAGTTGCACCTTTTGCTTATCTCAAGATCCCGACTGGAACCTCTCCCCAGTTAATCTCCTTTCCACAGTTATGCCAGTGCTAGGCATAAAGCCTGCTGCCTCCTTTCAGTCTCTTTGCTGCTAGGAACCCACTGCTCAAAGGTGGGGGAATTATGTTTTGTTCGTTCCAGAGATATTCCATTAATCTGTAAAATGTCTGTGCGCTCTCCGTAAACCCAGGATTTGATGTCAGTCAGTTTTCTCCTGGGCTCACACCACACTTAATGCGGGGAGGATCTCCAGGGGAATCTGCATTAAGCTGTCTTGGCCCCTGTGACGGGCACCAAGGGTGGCCCCCTAGAACTCGGCCTGTGCCTGGGGAGTCAGGAATCCTGGTGAGGGGCTGGAGAGTAGAGGATGTAGGCGCCACTGGTGGTGGTGCTGATGGCATCTGGGGGCACAAATGAGAAGGCGCAGCGCAGCAGGGGCGAGAAGGCGCAGCGCAGCAGGGGCGAGAAGGCGCAGGGGGAAGATAAAAAGGATGCGGTGATCGCCGAGAGGAGGCAGGACGACAGATGCAACAGGCGAGCGGCAACAGGAGTTGTCTGAAGGAAGTACCCTTTAGAACCAGACTGGGGTCGGGAACTTTGACAGGGAGAAGCCTGTCAGGGAATGAAGCTTCTATCTGTGTGCGGGACTGGGGAGATGGGGGGAGGGTAGGCCCAGGCAACTGCCTGCGAGCGAACAGCCTGTCAGGAGGGCAGGGTGGTGTCCCATTCCCTCATGAGGCTCTCCTGGAGAACCAGGGGGCCTCCCCACCCTGTCGGCTTCAGGTTTGGAAGCCAGTGGCGCACAAGTGTAGGGGGCCTGTCACAGCCCCTCTCATGTATTGCTAGTGAATGAGACCCAAGACACCCATTGTGAATACTAGGGAAATGGGCTAAAATGCAAAGCATTATCCAGGATAGACTTCACTCTTTTTATATAAGGTTCTATTTATAGCTTACAAAGCACTAATAAATAAGAGATTTCAATCAATGATTAACCGATTAATAGTCCAATGGGTTGCTTAGAACCCATTTATAACTTTTTATCTACCTGTACCATGCTTATTGCATCTACTATTAACTTGTAAACCATCTATAAATAGAACCTTAATGTAAACCGTTTCCAAGATAGCCTAGTTTCCCTTCCCTATCGCGTCTCTTGTTCTGAAGTCCAGGAGACATAACAGCACTCCCTGACTCGTGAGTTGAGTCTCTTCCATTGCATCATGCCTTACAAAATCACTGCTGTGCAGAGAGAGAGAGAGAGAGCTACAACGGAGCCTGCTCTTAATGGGGCCCAATTCTAATTTGTTCTATGCTCTCTCTACATCACTCGAGCAGTGTGAAGGGCCTTTAAAACATAATTGGTGCCATACTGGGTCAGACCAGTGGTCCAAGCCCAGCGTCTTATCTCCAAGAGCAGCCATTCTTGGTCACTTAGGAGAAGCACCCAAGCAGGTTGTAATGAAGTGATCCATTCCCTGTTGTTTGGTCTCAGACTAGGGTGGTGTAAAGGAACTTGCCAATAATATATGCAGATGAGTGTTGTTTTTTTATTATTAAAGTAAAAATATCTTAACGTTAGCTGATCTTCTTATTAGAATTTCTTGCTCTGTATATTTTGTCTGACCAAGTATTCCTTTGTAGCGATAGATGTTCTAAACCAGCTCACACTGTGATTAGCCTAGTTCTGGTTTTGACTCCTAATCGTTTGCATGGTAGAAGGTCATCATCCTAAGCCTGATATTTCGCAAACTCGTCAGAGATCACTCTTATAGAATTAGTTCTATTTTAATACAGTTCCTATGGAAATTCTCATTTGAAGCCATTTTAATTTTGTAGAACAGTTCCTAAGAGGCACTGAAGTTTCTCTAGATGTCCCTGGTTAAAAAGCAGGTCATGCTGATTTCTGCTGCAGCCTATGGTGTGAGTCTGGTCTGACACTGTAGACAGGAAGTCTGAACAGGGAGAATAAGGCTGTGGTGACAGAGAATTTGGAGTAAATGTTATTTTGAGGGAAGGCTTCCTTCAGGCAAGAAAACCATAAAAGTTCCACAACCCTACTCTCAATAGCCAGTTTCACTGTAATATCGAGTAACTCTTTCAAAGAAGTAAACACAAAGGGAATATCTAGATTATTAAAACGTATGATCCAAGTTAGAAGAGGACCCCAGGAGTTACTTACTTTTCCTTTATTACTCTACAGTCAGCCCACTTTCTCTGAAGAGGCCTTCTAGCTTTCATATGCAGTGACAGGGAATCCAGCCCACCCCCAATCTTGGCAGTCTTTTTCAATGATTATTACCCAACCTTGCTCTCTTAGTTTTTGTTTTTGTTTGGGTTTTTTTAATTGTGCCTGATTTCTGATTTGAATTTTTTCTGCTCTGCTTTCTAAGCTTTTGGTGTATGTTCTGCCTCTCTGTAAAATTAAAAAGCCAATACTGTTTCTCTTCGCTCCATAAAACGTTTTTCTCCACAAAATGCTTTTATGCTGTGATGAGTAACCTCTTGATTGAGCAAAATATTGGATACAGTCCCCCAAACCATTCTTCCCCTGCCCCAAGATCCCACTGAAAACCTCCCAGTTAATTACTAGGCCCGGAGATCTCGTCAGATTGCACCTAATGAATCGTACTCATGCTTTATTGATGTTTTTAACCTGAATGTCCAAGGGTGCCAGGTCAACACCCTGCAGAACTCAAAATCTCTCTACCAGCACCACGTCTCTTGTCAACCAAATTTGTAATCTCCTCATCAAAGAATAAACCAGGTTGACCTACACAAGCCTATTTTCCCCTCCATAAAGTCATGTTGACTGGTATTAATTATATTTTAAAAAAATCTTTGTAAAATGAGCCCTTGGTTGGTTTTCTACTGTTTTATTTGGCATCTATGTTGGGTAAACATTAGGAAGAATTTTTTCAGTCACCAGGACAGTTAGGCAGTGGAATAATTCTGCCAATGGAGGTTGTGCAGGTCTTTAAAGGGTCAGGATCTCTCGGGATTAGTGGTGGTCCAGTGGGACGGACCCTTATTGTTATGCAGGAGCTGGGCTCGATAGCTGCTGGAGTGTCTTCCTGTCCTGCAATTCTAGAACTAGCCTGTCATTCCCAGAGTCAGGCCACCCTAGAGCTGGCACATACCATTTCCTACTCTTCTGGAATTTCTGCAGTATTCTAGGCCGGCTAACTTTTAACATCATGGTCCAGAGACCTTGGCCTGCTCTCGGATGCAAATTATCCAGAACTGGCCTTGAGGCGGGTGCTCCGTTAATGGGGGAGGTATCAGCTGTGCTCTTGTCATGGATGGATCATTACCTTCTGCAGACCTCCCTTCTAGCACGTGTCTTCCCCCGGAAGAGTGTGGAACCTATTAGGATGGTCTGCCCCCGGAGGCTGTTGGACCCAGTGCGGTTTCTAGGCACGCTGGGGGAGTTACCCTCTGACCGCGACGAAGGTCTCATTGATGACCTCATCAAGCTATGGAATATCTGGCTGACAGAGGCCATCGATCAAACGGCTCCCAGGCGTCCGTTGCCCAGGCGGAGGCTCTGCAGACCTCCTTGGTTCTCTGAGGAGCTGCGGATGCTGAAGCAAAAGGGGGCGACAGTTGGAGTGACAGTGCTGAAGCTAACAGATTGTGGCATAGCGCTCGTTTACGAGCCTATGCCGTGGCTATGTGGGCAGCAAAGAGGGAGTTCTTTGCTACCCTCGTAGCATCTGCTAAATCTTGTCCGGCGGAGCTGTTCCGGGTTGTACGGGGGTTCGTCAGTCTGGCCTCCCTGGACCCTGGGGTTGAGTCATCATCTGCCCACTGACCTTTTTGCGGAGAAAATAGCTCGCGTTCACCAGGACCTCGATGCCGCACTTAATACCGTGGAGGTCATAGAGGGTGTAGAAGGCCCGGCTTGTCCTATTTTGTGGGATCACTTTCAGTCGCTGACACCTGGTGACGTGCTGGGGTGTGCTTGGGACAGTTCGAGCCACTTCTTGTGAACTAGATCCGTGCCCGTCCTGGTTGGTTAAGAGCTGCTGGGAGACAATGGGTCTGTGGCTGGCCGGGGTGGTTAACGTCTCCCTGCGGGAGGGCAGACTGCTGGGCTGCCTCAAGGAGCCGGTGGTGCGGCCTCTGCTCAAGAAATCATCGCTTGATGCAGACTCCCCTGCCAGCTATCAGCCTGTCTCTAACCTTCCCTTTTTAAGGACGGGTAGTGGCTCGACAACTCCAGGAGCATCTTGCCTGCGTCGGTTGTCTTGATCTTGATCCTTTTCAGTCATGGCACCGAGACAACACTTGTGCCTTTGGTGGATGATCTCTGCCGTGAGAAGGATCGGGGTCGATCGACCCTACTTGTCCTGTTACATCTTTCAGCTGCGCTTGATACTGCTGACCATGAGATGTTGGTGACGTGCCTGCGGGACAGTGCGGGGGTGGGCGGGATCGTTATTGAATGGTTCCGCTCATTCCTGGCCGGGAGAACTCAGCGGGTGGTGCTCAGTGACTGTTTTTCACCTTACCGAGACCTCTTGTGTGGGGTTCCGCAGGGTTCTGTCTTGTCCCCTCTCCTGTTCAACGTGTACATGCAGCCGCTTGGCGAGGTGATCAGAGGGTTCAGGGTGAGGTGTTATGAGTATGCGAATTACACCCAACTGTATCTCTCATTTTCGACCGACCCAGGCCCAGCTGTCTCGGTGCTTACCCGGTGTTTGGCAGCTGTGGGGGACTGGATGAGGACTAACCGACTGTGGCTGAATCCTGACAAGATGGAGGTGGTGATAGTGGGTAAGTCGGTGGAAGTGACAGCTCCTTCAGTTGATGGGATCTGTCCTCCATTGACTTCCCAGGTATGGAACCTGGGGGTGCTCCTTGATGCGCAGCTCTGCCTGGATCTCCAGGTGGAGGCTGGGGCAAGGAGTGCCTTCTGCCAGTTACATCTGGTGCGGCAGCTTTGGCTGCTGGTTTCGGTTCCTCACTTGGCCACGATCATCCATGCTTTTATTACCTTTCGGTTAGATTACTCTAACGCGCTTTACGTGGGGCTACCTACGGTGACGGCTCGGAAGCTGCAGCTTGTGCAGAATGTGGCGGCCCGGCTCCTGGTGGGACTGGGCCGCCAGGAGCACATTACACAAGTGCTCCAATCTCTGCACTGGCTGCCAATAATCTTCCGGGCTCGATTCAAAAGTGTTGGTTGTGATCTATAAAGCTTTACATGGCCTGGACCCTGCCTACTTGCGCGATCGCCTCACTCCCCGGGTTCTGCATCGACCCCTGCGGTTGGCCAGGGGCACCATTCTGGAGGTCCCCCAGGCCTCCCGGGGAGCCACGCAGGATAGGGCGTTCTCGGTGGGGGCCCGTCTAGCCCCAGACCTCCCAGCCTTTCGTAGGAACTGTAAGACCTGGCTGTTCCGTCAGCCGTTTAGCAAGGGAATGGGGTGGTAGGGGGTGGGGAGAGGGTTAAGATGGGTGGATTTTCCTTTTATTATTATTATGTATAGTGTGGGATGACGTTTTAATGTGGTGTTGTGTTGTGTTCTATTTGATAACCGCTCTGAGCTCCCTGTGGCGGGATATAAAATTTAAAAAAATAAAAATAAAATAGAAAAAACTATGGAGGATAAATGTGTGTTAACATTTCCAGTAGTTTGGGTTGGACCAGAAACTAGTTTTGTCATCCATAGGATGTGAATGCAACTTCCTGCTTCTACTGAGCACTTTTGCTATCTCTGTTGTTCAATCCCCACTGCTGACTAAACCATTGTCTGGATTTCTTTTGTTCCGTGTACATTTAAATTCTTTTTGCCTTCAGTCATAGCAATTGTAGATTTGTCCCTAAGATGTTCAGTTTCCAGAAAGCCGCTTGCATTCAGTGCTGGCAAAACTGATCAGAGTGGGAGAAGGAGAGTATGGGAATAACAGCCAGGACTTGAAAATGCCCTTTTTGTCTTGCCAGTAATAAAGTAGTATGAAATTCCTGCACAAGAGGCTAACACCGGTGGGACCTGGCAGGGAGCGAAGATCGACTGGCTGTATAGAAGCCTCAGTGGTCGGATGCATTTGCAGGCATCCCTCTTGTTGTCCTGGGCGTTATAAATAAGAGCTGGCTGGGAAATATTCTAGATTGGAAGTGTTGATGAGGGGGGAATATCAGTGGAAAGTTTTTCTTAACATTATTTGTTGGGGGGTGTGTGGGGAAGAATATTTGTTATGGTCCAAAAATGGCCAAAGTGACATTTGATTTTTGTGTTGCGTGTTTCAGGGAAGTGCTCTGTACCCCATGATGGGGCAGGCAGAGTGTCTCAGATGGAATCCTCCCTTTATAGTGCTAGGCCCAGCAGGTGTACAGTCTCAGATCAAAACTTCTATCTCAGCTGTTTCTGGATAAATCTTGACCTTTCATCCCAATTGGACAAAAATGTTTTGAGATTTTGGGATTTCCCATAGACCAGGAAGTACTTTCCTGATCAGCCCTATTACACTGTTATCTGTCTTGCGTAGCTAGCAAATTACATCCATCCAGTCTGCTGGCCCGGTATTAAGGAACAGGGTGTTAGGCACCTTGTTCTAATAAGGCCTTACCTTTCCCAAGGGGACAGTGATGTCCCACTTAGCCAAGGAACTGGCCTCAGCTTGGGGAATCTCTGCTGGGAGCCGGATTAGTCATAACTACAGAATAGTGTCTTAATTGCATGTGTGAGAAAGTCATGGCACATTTTGGTGTCCACCAGGAAATCAACTTTGATGTAACATTTAGGAAAGTGTCAAGACAGCTCATTGCAACAGCATAACTAGGGCAACAGCATAACTAGGGCAAAGGTGATGTGTTTCTCTGGAAAGCTGCTTTGGCAGACACGTGGTTCAGGATGGCAAATAGGGTGTGTGCAGAGAGCAGTTGCCTAATGTATGAGAAGCCTGCTTGAAGGAAGTCTATGGGTTGCATTTCCATGTGACCAAGGAGAAAAAATCTTTCCCTTCAAACGGTAGAGGTTTGAGTGAGAAATGCTGGTGTTGTGAAGGGTGGGGGCAGGTAGAAACTTTCCGTGAGTGGGACTGTTTGAACGGAGGAAGCCTGTGTTGCAGTTTAGAAACCCAGAACACTTTGAGAGTGCCAACCCGCTTCCCCCCCCCCACCACCACCACTGTTTCAGATGTGATCTCTTGGAGGGTCACCCCAGGCATAATTAGAATGGGTCTGTTTTTCACCCCAGGCAGTTCCAAGATACTAAGGTCAACATTATTAACCTTAGGTAAAAACAAAGAAACCATGGGGCCTGAGTGACCAGGTGTTGAGCATCATGGTTTCTGAAAAAGGGGTCAACCAGGCTGATGGAGTTAGAGGGGGGAGGCCTTAAGAGAAGCTGCAGGCATTATCTGTGTCCCTATCGCATGCGGTTGCCAGTTGGTCTTGTGCAGAAGATAGGCACCCTCATTATTATTATTAGCATTAGCATTTATATAGCGCCAGCGATATACCTGGTGCTTTACCAAGAATAAGATACACGGACCCTACCCGAAAGCTTACAATCTAAATGTTTGCAGACTTCGTGTCAAACCTCTTGTTGGAGACACCTGGGGAACTGCTGCTTAACAGTGGTAGGAGGGGGGAGGGCTTGGGGGCCGATGACCCCCTCCTACTACTTTCTGGCTATAGGCCTGATGCAACATCTGGAATATTAGCTGCTGTCGTCTGCTGCTGTAGCATCTTTGTGCTGGAATTCTTCCCTCAAAGTAGCGACCCAGCTCGATGTTTGACAGGATCACAATTGGCAGACTGCAGGTGAATACAGATAAGTAGCTTAGTTTAATGGGGATTATTTAATGTAAATCATGTTTCTGCATGCACCGATTAGGGGAGTAAATAGAATTGCTGTAAATGCAACGTGCTTTAAACACCAAGGGCATTCTTAGAACTGGATTTCTAGCGAGCATTAAGATTGGGACAATCGTGTAAGACTCTGTTGGAATATAAAATCGCTCCTTGTCTGTACTGTGGATTTGCCTGATCTCTGCCACGGCTAGCCCTGTGCCCCACAAGGGGGTTTGATAGCTGGAATGTCACTGAATGGTCGGTGCTTGGCAAGTTTTGTCAGAGCAGAAGCTTGTTCTGGGATTGTGGATGAACGGGGAGGAGAAGCCATTCAAAACTGCTTCTGCACAAGGAGAGGCTCAATAGGTTGGGGCTCTTCAGCTTGTAAAGGAGACAGTTGAGGGGGGATGTGGTGGAAATGTACCAAGCCATGAGTGGTGTGAAGCAGGGCAACTTGCAGCTCTGTAGCTCCTTTTCTCAAAATACTAGAACTAGGGGGCACTTTGTGAAATTCGCTTGTGACCGATCTAAACCAAATAACGAGGAAGTGTTTTTCATTCTATGGACAATTATCCTGTAGAACTCACTGCCAGGAGATGTTGTGAAGACCAGTAGTGTAGGTGGGTTCAAAAAAGGATTTGGAGAACTGCTTGGAGGGTTCATCTATAAATGGCTATTAATCAAGTTGGTCTGGAGATGAGGCTTTTGACTGCTAGAGGATGGGAGTGAACAGCCGGGAACGGATCACTTCATTGTGACGTCTCTGATGTGGCTGAATAGCCACTGTCAAAGACTGGATCCTGGTCAGATGGACCATTGGTCTGACCCAATACGGCACTTCCTAGTTTCTTAAAAACCTTTTGCGTTGCTGGGGCAGAATTCAGAATTGACCCTTGTTGTTCTGGTGCTGTCAAAACACGTCAGAAACTATCTCTGTCTAAAGGAATTGCACTCAAAGTTAAGGAAGAAGGCAGGAGGCAGGCAGAGCAGAGGGTAGCAGTAAAAAGAAGGTTGGCTTACACTGGCTACAGATCAGCACAGTGAAAACGTTCAACGTATTTTATTTTTAACAAGTCCCCAAATTGCTCTCAGAACTAAGTGCCTTGTATCTTGATGTTAGCGGTTACCCATGGGCATCATGGCAAGGGTATGCCTTGAGGAGTGGCTTCTGTGTCGTCCTAAATGGTGTATCCCCTCTAGAACCCTTTAAATGCATAGTCTGCCACCCCAACTGCTGAATCAGGGCCGAGGCTACAGGAAGCTGTAATCTTCTTCCCGAGTACAGAAATGCCTAATCAGAGTTAAAAGGAGGAGCTGGACCTGTGTTCTCTTCTGCTCCCATGTCACTGGTGGTGACCTTGTAGGCAATGCACACAGTCTCCCTAGCATCCCTCCTAGTTCTCTACCTCTTTGGGGAGCATCCTCATGCCTGTTGGCACATTCTCCCACTAGCAATATCACCAGCATCTACTACAGGTGAGGTTATAACACCTTGTGCCTTGCCCATCTTTCTGGGGTGGTGGGTGTGGCAGGCTATTTAAATATACGTATGTTGCTTACGTCAATAGATCAAGGTTAAAGGCAGGAGTAAATTCTCAAACTGAAAGCAGTATTTTGAGACTGTCTACCTGACTCTTTATTTGACAGTTGTTACTGTTTGGAGTGACTACATTGTGAAATCTCTTTTGACCACAGCTGGCTCCATGTCGCAGCTTCAGAACTCCTGGGGAATCTTCCAGCACGACAGCTCACAAATTATGGATACCGGTAAAGTCCTATTCTCTCTTACAGTAGAATTTTTGTCTTTGGTGAGGTGTATGTTCCTTGTCTCCCTGGTCAGGAAAAGGTATGGCTTTCTATCTGATAAGTAGCTTTGAATTCTTGGGGGGAATCAGTCTTCCAGACCATTAAATAACTTACCTGGAAATCCCAACCTTTTGCTGCATGCATGTTGATTCTTTGTGCATTCCCCTGGGTTAAGAGCTTGTTTCTGTGGGTTGTCTTTAAAAGGGCTTTGGCAATGAAATCTTCTGATCACCTTGTGGATTAGCTCTCTCTGTTGGCAATAAAGTCAAATATTTTATATTGCTGTTTGCTTCTAAGCAGCCTTGAACCAACCAGCTCTGCCCTGGAAAGCCAATGGAACCTAGTGGGTAAGGTGCTGGACTTGGACCTGGGAGACCAGGCTTCAAATCCCATTTTAACTATGAACTCACTGGGAGGCGTTGGGCAAGACACTCTCAGCCCTCTTTCCCCATCTGCAACATGGGAATAATAAACAAGATAGTCGAGGGTGAACTAGATGAGGATTTTAACGCACTTTGAATGCTGAAAGTGCCATATAGATGACTTGACGGCTCAGTTTAAAAAGAACATCAAAAGAAAATGGTACTTGAGCAGAATGCTGTTCCCATGAGTAATCTGTTAGCCGTGGTTTCCACAAAGGGTGGTATTGTTATATAAATATAAGTATTTATTACTCCACTCCCTCTTGCCGTAGACAACTCAGGGCAGCTTACAATTAATAAAATACATTTTAAAAAGACATACAAATTCAACTTTAAAAACCCATTCCCTCCCCCAACCGTCCTCAATCCCAAATCCCCGCCCCCCCTTTGCTCCTCCAAATGCCCAGCAGAACAAACCAAGTCTTAAACTGCCACCGGAAGGTGAGCAGATCTGGGTTGAGGCGACTCGCTGCTGGAAGGGAGTTCCACAGCAACAGAGCGGCCACTAGGAACACCCTCCTCATGGTGGCCATCCGTCTACAATATGGGGCCTCCAGGAGGGTTCCCCGGAGGATGAGGTGATCCCTCAGATAAGTGGGACCTAGATGGTTTAGGGATTTATAGGTCAAGACCAGCACATTGATTTATTTATTTAGGCATTAGCTTTTGCCATAGCCAATTAAGAGTCGCAAAGACAAATATAAACATAAAATAATACCACAAGGGGTCATGGGAAACACAGTACACATTGAAATAAAATAACATGAAAAAACTAACTTACATGACCTTCCCGCAAAGCATAGTAACATAGTTCCCTGAATTGGCACTGCAAGACTATTGACAGCCAATACAGTGCGTAAAGAATCAGAGTAATATCGTCATATCGGCCCGTCCCCATCAGGAGATGGGCTGCCACATTCTGTACTAGCTGCAGCCTCAGACCCTCACCATGGGCAACCCCACGTAGAGGGCATTACAGTAGTCTAGTCTCAAGGTGATGAAAGCATGGATGATTGGCCTTATATTTCTAATTCTGATATTGCCACAGAGTCTCCCCACTAGATGTAATTGGTGAAAGGTGCCCCCAGCCACAGCCACTACCTGACTATACAAGCGCAGCTGCGGATCCAAGTACACACACAGGTTCTGGACCTGTGTAACCGGGGGGCGGCAAACCCCATCTATAATAAAGGTCCTTCCCCCCCCAAATGCCTAGATCACTGACCCTGCCCACCAACATCACCTCCATCTTGTCGGGATTCAGCTTCAATCGACTCGCCTTCATCCAATCCCCGACAGCTGCCAAACACCAAGGAAGCACCGAGACTGCCGGTCCTAGGTCAGATGAAAATGAAGGGTAGAGCTGGGTGTCGTCAGCATATTGATGACACTAAACTTCCTCACTACCTCAACCAGTGGCTGCACATACATGTTGAACAGGAGGGCGGCAAAAGAGAACCACATGGGACCCCACACAGAAGGTCCTGGGGAGACGACGAACAGTCTCCCAGCATCACCCGGTGAGATCTCCCGGGCAGGAAAGAACTGAACCCTTGAAGCACAATTCCGTCTACCCCTGCTAAGTCCTGCAGGCGACTCACCAGCATCTCGTGATCAATGGTATCCAATGCCACGGAGAGAGCTAATAGAATCAATATAGTTGAATTTCCCTTATCCAGTTCTAGGCAGAGGTCGTCGACCAAGGCCATGAGTGCAGTCTCAGCGCCATACCCTGGACAAAAGCCAGACTGCTGGGTCTGGAAAACCGATAGCATCCAGGCACGCCTGTTGCTGCTGAGCCACCACCTGCTCAATAACCTTCCCTAAAAAGGGGAAGCGAGAGACGGGTCCATAGCTGGTGGGAGAGCCAATGTCAAGTGATGGTTTCTTGAGTAGAGGCTGAAGCAAGGCCTCCTTAAGGTCATCCAGCACCCTGCCAGAGGGCAGGTGCAGCATTTGTGGAAAGTCTCTTCAAAATGTTAGTTTATCATTGTGGTGGGGGCAGCTGAACGGGCATGGCTATGCAACTCCAGTGAACGTGTACATTTAATAGATGCTTGAGTGCCATTTAATACCTGCTGAGTATTTTGAATTAAATGGGATTATGGTCTGGCAAACCCCAAAACTTTGATTTTAATTGTGGCTTTGCTGACAGCTTGTTGTGGGAAAGGGGTTTATCCCTAATCTAATATGGAGCAGAGCGTTAAAAAAAACCAAAACAAAAACAAAAAAAACACCAACCACTTTCACTTCCCCGGGAGGCTTGGCAGCAGGTCATGAGAGGGAGCGCTTCCAGCATTACGTCAGATACAAAAAGCATGCAGAGGCTGAGAATTTAAATTCAATCCATGAAATTGTGAAGTTAAGACCTCATTGATTGGTAGGAGTATAGTTGTGTAATTCAGAGAGACAGTAATAAATACCATCTGTTCAGGCAGGTTTGATGGGAATACTCGGGAGTAAGCAGTTTCTGGGTCCATGTCTTTGCTGCTCTTAGCAGAAGTCTAACTTGGCCAAAATGCTGTTGTCTGCACAATAAATGCTCGACTACAGAGAGCTTTGTCCGAAGACTCGTCTTCAAGGTCTGAGAACATGGAGCTAACCCAGACTTGTTTTTCAGTTATCAAAGTGGGGAAAAGGTTTCTTGGACAGTGATTCTAAAAGTGCTTGAGCGAGCAGGACTTGGTTTCAGTTAGTGGGTCTGAGGTGCTGGGGCAGGTGCATTTAGGAGATCTGCCTTGTGTTTTGAAGTGGCAAGCTCTTGGCATTTTTACATTTCTGTATCTGCTTAGTCTTTGGGTTCACTGCACCTAGAGCCAGTGGGCTGCGACGGAGTTCCTTCTGGCCTCTTCCTCCCTTTCTAAGAACAAGGAGTTAACTCTGGTGTTGCTCATCTCATGCGAGACGGAACAAGTCCACTTGAGTCATTTAGTGGAGAAGTGTTGTGTTCCGAACAAAGCCACAATGGCTTACTCAGTGTCCCCTGAGCTCCAGCCTCTCTCTCAATGTGGGTTACCCCTCACTGGACTCCAGCCCTTTGACCTGGCCACTTCCAGCCACTCTCAGGGAAGTAGGACCTTGGGGTCTCTGGCACTTTTGTCCTTCTAGCTTGACCCTTTTCCTGAAGCAGATCCTTGGGTTCTAGGCCAGGTGGGGGGGGAACCTCAGACCCAGGGGTCAAATGTGGCCTGCAGTTTTTATGTGGCCCCTTGCCAGTTCCTGGATCTGGCCCCTGGATCCAGCTCTTACTCCCAAGCAATGAAAGACAGAACTCGCTGCAAGGGAGCAGAGAGGAGGGCATGCACACCAGGACACGGGACAGATCCGTCTATGTACTCTCCTCTTCCTGAACACATCCCTTAAGCAGCCCTAACTTCTGTGCACCTCTTGGAGCTTGTACTCATTTTCAAAGTGGCCCCTGGAAGGGAAAAGGCTCCCCACCACTGCTCTAGGTTATGGGCCCTGTCTCTCCCTGGTGGCTCTTCATATCTAGAAAGAGGGGGGTGGGGGTTGCTGTGTTGGTCCCAAATTTAAGAGATGGAGACAAAGTAGTTTAGATATTCTTTTCTGTTGGCAAGAATGTGCAGCTTTCAGGCCCTTCCTCAGACAGGTAGCATAGCAAATAAAATAACTGGTGGTCCTTCAGAGAGATTTCTGGCTCAGCCTTTTAGATTGGCTAGTGCCCTCAGCTGCCAGCAGGCTCCTACCTCCTCCAAGACGGCTGCACCTGCAGCAACTCCTCAGTGAGCCTTCTCCTGAGGAGCTTGGAGCACTCACGTTGCACCTTGTATGAAGGGGTCAACAGTGCTCCTCTGACTAGTAAAGTAACGGGGAGGAGGCTTTTCTGTCAAGACCGCCTGGCGTAGTTAGGTGTTTTATCCTGCTCATCCCCAAAGACTCCTCAGGGTGGGAAGAGCACCCTAAAAACATACATATGAACTACCCCTGAATGGAACCATGGGCCAGTGGGGCTCTCCATGTAAACTGTGTGCTCTTCCCACCCTGGACCTTGCCTCATTTTGGTGACCGTACAAGACCTGACTGTTCTGCCAAGCCTTTGAGGGAGGTGGGTGGGGAGGATGAGTTATTTCTTTTATGCCTCCCTTTTATGTGTATTATATGTTTTATGTATATTTTTAAACATTTTAATTTATGTAAGTGACCTTGAGCTGCTTAGGCAGGAGAGGTGGGATATAAATGTTGTAAATAAATAAATCGATAAATTCCTTCTCCCAGAAATGGAGTTGATGGCAGCCAGCACATCCCTCCTGGACCCAGCCAGTGACTTCGACAGGAATGTCCCCCGTATCTGCGGGGTCTGTGGAGACAAAGCTACCGGCTTTCATTTCAACGCTATGACATGTGAAGGCTGCAAAGGATTTTTTAGGTAAGCGACTCTCTCTCATTTCCGGCAGGTGAGACTACAGCTATTAAGGATAATGAATGGCGCCTTGGCAGAGGGAAGGGCGTGTGTCTCTGGCTTCTTGCTACAGCACCTGGTTTCTTCCCCAAAATGGAGCCTTCAGTAACTTGAGCAAATGTGTCAGACGTGTGCACTGGCCCATTCCTTTCCCCACTGGGCATGGGCAGTAGAGCCCCATCCATTCCAATAAGGAGTCCTTCTGGTACTAGTTGCTGGCTTTGGAAATCATGCTGCAAGGCTGACGGTGTAGGAGACTGTGACTAATGGGATTGGGATGGCTAATTACAGCTAAACAGTTCTGTCTCCAAGACTTGCAGCCAGGCTGGGTAAAGCTAGCTAGTATCCTGTATCCATACTGAGGGGAACCTGTTCTGGGGGCACACGGGACATTGTAAGCTATAGAGGTGGGAGCTGCAGAGGCAGTTTCAGCATATGGAGGGTACCCAGGGTTTGCAAACTGGCCTGATGCTTGCTAAGCTGGAAGGTGAACTTGCTCACCCATGGTGAGACATGGGTCTGCCCTGTAGACTTGCCCATCATGAAGACCTTCTCTCTGCACTATGTCTTGTCCACACACCACAGCAGCATTGTTTGCATCTGACTTGAACTCCCTCTATAAAATTAAGCATCCCTCCCATCTGTGCCTTTCTCTTAATCTTTTGGTATCCCTTTGTTGTCACGTTTGGTTCCTGCACTTTACTTATGTGTGTAAGTTTAAGTCTCTTTTTTTCAGGGCCATCCTAAAGAACCTGATCACAACGTTGTTTGGGGGAAATGGAATGTGTGGAAGTCATTTTTGTCCCAACTTTCTATTACCTGTCAGACACCAGTCTCTGAGTTGTGCATGTAACATGAGTTAATGTGCTCATGATTTGGTCTTCTCTCCATCTTGAGGGTGCACGTCGGCTGAAGGAGCTTGGGGTTCCAGGGCACTTTGGTGCTTAAGGTGCCCCTGCCTTTTTTATCTGGAGAGTAACCTCTTAAAAGGTTGTACCAAGAGGAGAATTTCCCCTCTATCATGTTTGAGCATTGTACTGGTGGGATCCAAGTGGCATGTAGTAGAGCTTGATGCAGATGGGAAACTTGCCCCATGGCACAGTCAGAGGCAGCTGGGGAGTGTCTTGTCTCCTCACCTAGCAGTTACCACCAATGAGGTGCCTATCTCCTATTTCAAAGCCCGTTCCTGAACTGATGACACTAGAGGGCTTCCATGGGAATTTCTCCCCTTTGCTACAAATTATCTAATGACTAAGAGCTTGTGTAATTAAGCAAGCTAATAGCTGCCGGCATGTGACTCATATAGATACTTAGCAGCGTAGGGGGAGAGGGAGTCCCAGGCGTAGAATTAAAGCAAGCGGAGAGGGTTAACATCACCCCTTCCCTCAAGCTGTAGCTTTTCTGTTGTCTGGGATGTTTTGCACATCGTGACCTTGAAGCTTGCTTTCTAACTGGGCTCCTGCGTGACTCAGCTAACAAGAACAACATTTCCTTGAATTTCTGTTGGTAAAATGAGTGACTCTTCCTTCAAGTGTGCCCTTCCATGCTCGGGATTAGTGCTCTCAGATGGTTTGGTGTACACACTAATGCACGCTGTTCCTCCTCTGTGGCAGTTGGGGTACCCACTGAAGTTCTATTGCAAGTCTTCTATCCTTTGGAAGCTACTAGGGGAGTCTAGCAGAGTTAAATATCCATCTCTGCCTGTGGGACGTGTCGGTATGAGACTTTGGTGCTTTGTCACGTGCATTCTTCAGAAATCTCAACCTAAAATTAATTTGTCGAAGGGATAAAGACTTCTGTTCACCCTGAGCACAACCAAAATGAGCATCTGCTCCGGCTGTCGCGAAGTGTGATGTACAAAGTGAATATGTTCTATCGGTTATAGAATCCTGCATGAAGAACAGGTCTTTAAAAAGAAACTTTTTCCTGTACATCACCCCTTCAATATTTTCCTACCATTTCAAAGGAAAACAGAGCAGAGATTACACATCACAGCACATGACACCCGGAGTTAGTGAGAACCTTCCTTCTAATTCTCTCTCAGCCAGCGCTCTTTGTTGCCTCCTCAGGTAACCTCCATGCCAAATCTGTGGAATTTCTGTTTAACCTCAGGACGTTTGACTGTTTTAAAAAACCCTTTCTAGAGCGGAATATCTGTAAACTGGCTTGTGGCACCTTTCCTACCCCACCTCTTCAGGAACCTGTACTTTCCGAAGAGACCATTACCCAGCTAAAAAATGGTAAAGTGCAAAATTGAAGGGTTGTTGTGTTTTTATTTTTTCCTGGCCAAGTAAAGGGCTTTTGGGGCAGCTCTAGTTTGAAGCTGCGAATATTGAGGTGTCTCTCCCCCATCACCATTTCAAAGTTAGGGATGTTTGAATCCAGCATGTGATGGGACTGGCTGATGTCCTGGCCTCTTGTAAGCCGATGCCCAGTACATCTGTGAATTGAACTGGGGACAGCTTGGCCCAGCTGGCATCTTAAGTCTGCGATGATGCAATTTACTAGTGACATTGATTGGGGCTGTTCAGGGCATCTGAACCTGAGCTCATTGAACTGAGCACTTTGCCCACACCAGGGTAAACCTGGGGCCGTTCTGCAAAAGTAGGCGGAGTTACTTTGGGGCCATGCCAGCGAAAGAAGGAACCAAGTTCTGCCCGTGATCTTCTTGTAGAATCCATGGAGTTAGCTGGGTACATCAGGGCATCTAGTCCAGACCTCTCCTGCAAGGCAGGACACCCTGTCCCATCACCACCACAAGCCAATGCCTTTCCAGCTGTCTTCTTAAAAACCTCCAATGAAGGTGATTCCCCAACCACCCTCACGCAGCAGCCTGTTTCATTTCCAACTTTTCTTATAGTGGGGAAGTTTTCCCTAATGTATTTAACCAAAATCCACCAGCCTGTTCCTGCTCATGTAGAATAACCATTCTTCTTATGACATCCTTTTAAGTATTTGAAAATGGCAGCTGTACACCCCCCCCCCCCCCCCCCCCCCNNCCCCCCCCCCCCCCAACCCCACAAAAAAGTCCTCTTCTCTCCAGACTAAGCAATCCCTGTTCTTTCAGCCTTGTCTCACGTGGGTCCTACTATCCCAGGTCCCTTAGCGTTATCTGAATCCTCTCTAATTTGTACATGCAGTGCTCCAAACAGAACACCATTCTGTTCCTTTCTCTGTTTTTTGTAATGCCACTAACCAACCTTCACTAGAAGGAACTTGAGGAGTGGAGAGAAGAGCAGAATCCTGTAGTGTCTTACCTCTCTCTCTGCTCTTCTATCATGAGGGATCCAGGCTCTCCATACTGCCTTTCTGCTACTGCTGCTGTGCTTGGTGATTTCCTTGCCTTAAGTTTAGCAAAGTTGCAAGTTTAAGCTGGCCCCTTCTTTGCCAGGTTCTTCAGAACGTACCAGAGGAAGTGGAAGAGCTGCTCCCTGTCTTGTAAATTGGGAATTTAATTAAAGATGTAACAGGCAGTCCTATTTCCTCCCTCAGAAAATGTTGATGCCTCGTTGTCAAAAGGAAATTGCATCTGTGTAAATGGACATCATGGAGCCTTGGGGAAAGGGAAGGACCAGCTTGTGTGGCAGACAGGAAATCAGACACACCCATGTCATGAGATGGAAGAGCCAATGAGGGGAGAGGGAAGTTCTTTTTAGCTTCGCAATGTGGCCCATCATAGTGTGGATCCTCACAACCATTGGAGCTGAGTGGTGGACATTTAATTCATTTTTTATTTTTATGATCACCACTCCCCTCTCTCCCTGTTTTCTAAAGATATGGTATTTAGGAGGCAAGGAAAGCCCCATGCTAGAGGAAGGACAAAAGCCAGATGGGGTTAACTGGTCTGTGCAGAATAAGGCACAAGGGAGTCTCTGCACTCAAGGGACCACAAAGTGGTAGGGAAATTGGAGGGTTTACTCCAGCAAGGAGCAGGATCTCTAAGTGCAGGAGTGTGTGTGGCTACCCCTGGTATCTGACAGGTTGATCAAACACCCGGTGGCCAAGCATGGTGTCGGACCCCTGGGAACGTTAGAGATCCCCAGGAAGAGATGGACACCTCTGCACGGCTGCTGAAAATAGCCAAGCTGGAGGTCAATTTAAGGTCGTCCTTGAGGAACATGCTGTGTCAAACTCAGTCTGTTTGCAGCAATGGCACATCGACTGCAAACTTCGTCTTACCCCTTCCCATGCAGGGGATTGGGTTACGCACACGCAGCAAGAAACTGCTACACACCCTGCCCAGAAATGTTTGTCCCAGACCCTCGCTGCATTCCCTGCAGCCACCTTGAAAGCATCAAGACCAGCTCGTCCAGCCAGCCCTTTGAACCGAGCTGAGAAGAGGAAAATGGCCAGAGGGGCAGTTTGTTCCAAGTATCTCATTTCTAACATCTTGCCTTTGTCTACAGAGCTCTCTTTATCTCTGTTTTATGTAGACAACATGCCGTGCCTGCGTAGCCTTCTTTATTGGTCTCAAGGTCAGGGAGGACCACCGAAATGGTATTCATATTGCTCTCTGTCTCACCCATCGGTGCAGGTAGCGGTGGAGGAGCGAATGGGCAAGCCGCGGGATTAAGAGACTTCCAGCAACTCAGCATTTAAACCTGCTACACTGCCAAGGGTTGTTACTTGGAGAGTCTAAATGTATCTGTGTGGCAGCCCCAGATGACCGTGTAATTAATGCCTATTTAAAAAGGGAGGTGTACACAAACATGTTTCCCTCTCCTCTGAGCAAACAAACTCTGGTAGACAGGTGACTGCCGAATGCAGAGGAGCGGCTTCCTTTTAGTCTGGCAGAGAAGAGAAATTGTTCAGAATTCATCCTTGCCTAGAGGTTAATGCTGCCCTCCTAGTCCCCTGCTGGGCTACAGACTGGCAGCATGATCCAGCAACACTGGGCTGGAACTCAGGAGACAGACCTGGCTCCCTCACTCACATCCTGCCCCACCTTCAGTATCTCCACCCCCCCCACCAAAAAACCCTCCATCTGTGCTCATTTCTCTCCTTCCCCACCTTGGCCTAGGCCGTTCAGTGTGTGAGATCTTCTGTGCAGCCTTACAAAGTGTGGCTACAACACCTGGCACAACAGGGCCCTAACGTCCATTGGAGCTTCTAGGAGCTATAGAATAGCAGGCCAGCTTTGCTTCTGTCCTAGGAAAATTTTCATAGATGTTTCTCTTTGTGCGGGAATTCGTGCACTAACTGTATAGCAAGAGGCTACATTTAATTATTTTTTTTTTAAAAAATCTTTCTTAATAAACTTGTAACACAAGTTACAGTGAAATTCTTCCCCACACAAGGAAGTCCCATAATTGTAACAATGGCACTTCAGTGTTCATGTCTCAAGCTGTGATTGAGGCAGAATCGGAATCCTGTGGGAGGTCAATCTCTTGTTGTCACATGCAAAACGTAGCCTTGAATGCTCCGTTGAGCACCTGTGACGACCTCGTGAGGCAGTGGCTTGTGTGGTCAGAAGGCTGTGCATGTGTACATATGTGGTGTGCAAGCTAGAGAATACTACTTCAGTGCCAAGTAGAAATACAAAGCAGACTACAGAATAGGCCACTTTACAAAGCAGCCTTGTTGCTCACTGTGGATGCAGGGTTTCATTAGCAACCAAATGACAGTGTGCACTGGGGAAGCAGACGTCCTAGCCACAGATACACAGCAAGGGTACAAGCTGTCTGGCTCCAGCCAGCCCAAATGTATTTTTATAAAACCAACAAAACTAACAATTTCAAGGCTCATTGGAAATGGTGTCCCAGGCATAGTGCCAAAATTTAAAATAACCCGATAGCCCCCCTTACTGCAGGGGTATAAGGATATATCAAGATATAAGGAGCTGCCTAACTCAGCCAGACAAATGGTCCATCTTAGCCCAGTGTTATCACAACCTGATACGGCAGCCGGGTTTCAAATCTGGCTCTCCAGGAGGTAGAGGCCTTACCCAGGTGTGCTTTCAGAGATCCTGAACTGGAGATGCCGGGGATTGAACTTGGGATCATATACACGCAAAGCATGTGCCACGGCCCACCCGAGAACATTGGTCGGGGGTGGAGGGGTCAAATGCAGCCCACAACAAGTTTTTATTTGGCATTTTTCCAGTTCCTGGATCTGGCCACTGTATCCAGTTCCTACCTCCAAACACTGGAAGACAGAGCTCAGGGGAAGAGCAGAGGTGAGGGTATGCACATAAGGACTGAGGACCGATCCGTGGCAGAGATCCAGGATCTGGACCCTCTTCAGAGGGCCCCCACATCTCCTCTGGGACCCTTGGAACTTGTAGTAATTTTCAAAGTGGCCCTTGGGAGGGAAAAGGTTCCCCATACCCTGCATTATTCCAGTCGTCTCTGTGTGCACCTCAGTAAATGGGGCCTGGGTGCGAAGTGTGGGCCTCTCTGCTGAGATTATTTTGCCTCTGCAAACCTCCAAGTACTTCGGCTTGTACATTAGACCGATCGAAAGTTTTGTCTTTTTAAACGCATCCTACTGGATGCCCAGTTAGGAGATTTTCCAGAGCAAACCTCACACTGTTGCACAGGGACTCAAGAGGAAACGTAGCAAAATACTTGCATGTCACTAAATGCTGACAGGAAGAACTGGGGTGCTAACTTTGGGGTTCCTTTTTTAGGAACCCTGTTATCTTGTATCTGTCTTCTCCCAAGGCAGAAAGTGCACAGACAAGACACGTATTGTTCTCCTCACACATCAATTGCTGCTGCTCCTTGTCGCTAACCATCACCACTTCTCTTCTGCATTAACGCTGCAAAAAGGAATTAAAATGGACAGACGGCTTAAATTGGAAAGAAAGGGCAATTGGTTTACTTACCGGTGAATTGCCCTTCTGGGTAATGTGCAGGACGGGAGCTCTTTCAGCCTGGGATGATCCCCACCTAGACCAGTAGGAGGCAGACTAAAATGAAGTTGGAAAGGTGAACATGGCTTTCCTTTTCATACTCTTAATAAGAGAACAAAATCCCATGAGTAGAGGGGGTTCATCCCTCCCACTTGCCAGTTGATCTCAAAGCTGTAGAAAAAATACTAAAAACTTCCAACCAAAACAAAGGTTAACTAGAACTGTAACCAAACACAGAAACAGACTAGAATGTTGGCAGGGAGGGAGAGAGACCGAAATCCCTACCCTGAAACTGAATCCCCAAGCCCTCCAACCACTACCTGCAGTTAGCATTTGGCCGCTTGATCCCTGCCTACTAGGTGGGCCGAGCTCCCGTCCTACACATTACCCAGAAGGGTAATTCACCGGTAAGTAAACCAATTGCCCTTTCTCCTGGGATGTGCAGGACGGGAGCTCTTTCAGCCTCAGATTTACCAGAGCAGTGTATAGTAGGGAGGGAAGCAGGGGATTGAGCTTATTAAAGGACTGACTGGAGGACCCTGCGGCCAAAGGCCGCATCTGCTGAGTCCATCAAGTCCACCTGATAGTGTCGGGTGAACGACTGGGGATTTGCTACCCTACAGATCTCTGCATATGGAGCCCTAGTACTGAAAGCCGCAGAGGCAGCTGCCCTACGAGTAGAGTGGGGAAGAATCGACTGAGGCAGAGTGACACCAGAGACCTTGTATGCCTCTGAAATACATGCCGCAATCCAGCCCCCAATTGCTGGATGAGAGGCCTTATTTCCCCTTTTTCGAATTGTAAATTCCAGCAAAACAGCTGAGGACTTCTGGAAGGAGGCAGTCCTCCTAATGTAAATGTTTAGAGCCTTACGGAGGTCCAAGGTGTGAACCAGTTTGGGGCAGAAGGAAGGGAGAATGATCTCTTGCTGTCCGTGGAACAAAGAATTCACCTTACGGACAAAAGCGGGATCAAGCTGAAGCATTACAGAATTTGGATCAAAAATAGAGTTGGATCTATGGAAAGAGCCCCAAGCTCAGAGATCCTCCTAGCAGAGGTAATTGCTATGAGGAAGGTAACCAGAATCGTGAGGGGAAAAAAGAGAGAGACAGAACGAAGTGGCTCGAAAGGAGGGCGCGGTAAGGCCATTTAAGACTAGACTGAGACGCCAAGTGGGAAAACGGTGTACCACAGACGCTAAAGCCCTAGCCCCCTGCAAAAATTGTCTAATGTGAGGGTGACATGTGATACCCCTGTCCCTGATGGTGGCGAGTGTGTTGTTGAGGGCAGACACCTGACAGATGAGCGTGCTAGCTTGGAGCCCCTTATCTAACCCCATTTGAAGGAAATGCATGATGTTGCTAATTTGTGGGTTCTTGGGGTTCACGTGATGTTCCAAGCACCGAGCCACGAAAATCCTCCGAAGTAGATTAGTATATCCTAATGGTGGAGCGTCTCCTGGATGACATAAGAGTGGCCAACACATATTCAGAGTATCTGAAACACCTCGGGGCTTCGCGCTCAAGAGTCATGCTGCCAGTTGCAGAAACTGAGGATTGTGGTAGAGAACCGGACCCTGAGACAGCAGGTCTAGGGCCAGAAGCTCCTGTCAGGACAGATTTACTATATCGGCGAACCATGGACAACATGGCCATTTTGGGGGCACTAGGATCACCGTCGCTTGTTCCCGTCTGATCTGGGAGATCACGTTGTTGAGGATCAAGAAAGGGGGAAACGCATATAGTAGCCCCTGAGGCCACTGAACGTTCAAGGCATCCATGGCTTCTGCTCGAGGGGACCGGAACCGCAAGTAGAACCTCGTGCACTTGGTGTTCCAGCTCGAGGCAAAGAGATCGATTTATGGGAGTGCCGAAGCGGTTGCATATTTTCAGAAATGCTTTCGGGGAGAGAGCCCACTCCCCTGGATCCACCTGCCTGCAGCTGAGCCAAAAGGCTGATGTTCTCTTCCCCTTTTTTGTGCTTGGCGGAGGGAGACAGAAGGTTGGCTTCCGCCCAAGTTAGGAGAGCGGATGCTTCCCTGTGCAGAGCGGGGGCTCGGGACCCTCCCTGGTTGCGGATGTATGCCATCACTGAGGTGTTGTCTGTTAGAACCAGCAGGTGCGGCCTCTTGATCTTTGGAGCAAAGTGGAGGAGTGCAAGGGTGGATGGCCCTGAGCTCCATCCAGTTCATGGAGTGTTGACTGTCCCTTGGTTGCCACGTGCCCTGGATGTATTCAGCATCCATGTGTGCCCCCCAGCCCGAGAGGCTGGCGTCGGTAGTGACCACCTTCCTCACAGGTGTGGTCAGGAACGCCTTCCCGGAACCGATGAGGGAGAATCCACCAGAGGAAGGAGTTGACGACCTGCTGAGGGAGAGAGAGCCAGACCGTGGACTTCACCATAATCTGCTGCTAAGGGTGGAGAAAGGACTGGAGAGGGCGGAGATGATATCTGGCCCATGCCAGGTGCTGGATGCATGAGACAAGAAGCCCCTGTAGCGATGCCAGGTGGGAAAGCAATATCCATTTGTAAGAACGGGGCATGCTCCTATAAGCGTCTTGATCTTGCGCTGACTTTCCTCCGTCAGAAAGATGCGATCTCCCTGGGTGTTGATGACCACCCCTAGATGTCCTATGCGTGGGAGTCATGAGACTTTTTTCCTCATTCATTACAAACCTGTGTGCTGCGAGGACTGCAGGGTCGCTTGTACCGCTGTCACTGCCTGGGCTTGTGGGGGGGGCCCGGACTAGAATGTCGTCTAGATAAGAATGGAATGTGGTGCCTTTTGCTCGGAGACTGGCAACTAGGGGAACCAGGATCTTCGTAAAGATCCTGGGTGCCGTGGCAAGGCCGAAGGGGAGAGCGCGGAACTGCCAGTGGTGAAAGGCGTATCTGAAGCAGAGCCATTTACGATGGCGAGGTAGAATGGGTATGTGTAAATAAGTATCGTGCAGGTCCGCAGACATGAGCCATTCTCCCTCTTGAATGGACCTGGTGATGGAAGTCGGGGTTTCCATCTTGAACCTCTTGAGATGGCCGAACTTGTTTAACGTTTTGAGGTCGAGCACTGCTCGCCATTGCCCAGACTTTTTTGAGACCAGGAACAAGATTGAATATAGACCTTGGCATCTGTGCGTCAGGGGGACTGGTTCGATGGCCCTTATCTCTGCTAGGCGCCTGATCTCTGCTTCCATGGCAGCATGCTTCGCCTTGTCTTGTACGGTGCGGGAAACCCGGCAGAGCGGCCTGGGGGGATACCAAAACTCTATTGCGTAGCCCTGGTAGATGGTCTCGATCACCCAAGCGTCTGAGGTGGTGGTGTGCCATGAAGGGGAAAATGCCAGAAGACTAGCACCTACTGGACGGTGGATGTCAGGGCCGGCTGGCGGTCCTGAGTACATATGGTCAGGAGTCCTGCTTGGGCTGGTGTGATGGCGGGGTGACTCTTGCAGCCCTGTGTTCAGAAGAGACTCTACCAGCCCTGCGGCCCCGGCCTCGGGATCCTCTGCCTCGGAAGACCCAGACAGGGTTGTTCCAACCAGCGTCTTGTCTCCTCAGGAAGGAAGAAAAGAGAGCCCTAGTAAAAGCTCTCGCTTGGGTATGACTGGAGAACAGCTGGAGTGACAGCTTTTTACCCTTATCACTGGCCTCTTTCAACATCCTGTCAAGGTTGGCCCCAAACAGTTTAAAGGGGGAAAACGGGCCTGATACCAAGAGACTTTTTGCATGACGGTCCGCTCTCCAGGATCTTAGCCAGAGCCTATGCATAGCGGAGACACTGGCCGCCATGGCCCGAGCAGACCAAGCTACCGAGTCGGTAGAGGCTGTAGAGATAAAGGACGTGGCTAAGGTAAAGTTTCTGGACAACTTACGGGTCATCTGATCGGAGACACCTGGGCTCTGACCAAGCTTAAACAATTCAAGAATAGCTCTGGCGCAGTAGGAGGCCAAGGACATGCATAGTGTAGCTGAAACTGCCTCAAAGGCGTGCCGAAGTGCCGTCTCAACCCCCCTGTCCGTAGGGTCCTTTTGGATATACATCCCCCTCTGTGGGGAAGACGGACTTACGCGCTAGGGAGGCTGCCGCTGCATCAACCCTTGGGAGAGAAAAGAACCGGTCTTTGCTCTTAGAGAGAGAATACAACGCTTTCTGCGTTCTTTTCAGTCTGAGGGCCCAGTTCGGCTGCTGCCACTCTGTGGTAATAATTCTCTCAAATGCCCTATTGAGGACAATACCCCTATCTCTGGGGAAGGTTCTGGGAATGTATTCCCTCTTATTTCTCCCCCTGAGGAGTCAGATGGGTTGCTTTTACTAGCCTTCTCCATGAGTCCCAGAACCCTCTGAACTTTAGTAAACAGTTTGGACTTGTGAGACCCCGGGAACTCAGTCTTGCTCACTGCAGGAGGATGCAGGGGCTGGGATTTAGAGAAAGCAAAGCTAGGGGATTCTGTGATTCTGTCCCCCACTGCCAGCAGACCAAATGATGAACTGTGAAGAAAAATTAATTAAAAGCATACAAACTGGAATTGTGAGGCACAGGAAGACACCCGTTAAAGAGAGGCTGGCTACTGAGGCAGCCTGGTCTTCCCACCAAAAATGCTGCCGGCCTCCTAAAAAAACAAAATGGCGTCTCCCACCACTGAGGAAGCACTGTGGGGAAAAAACAAGGGGGCTCAAAATGGAGGAGCCCGCCCAGAAGCGCTTCCCACCGGCCGCGCCTCCAAGAGGCAGCTCACTGCGTGCAGGAGCACTAAGGCAGAAGCAGCCGGGGATCGGCGTGGGGGAGCGCTGGAGATACAGGACCCGACTGCGGTGCCGGTGGACTCACCGTCCCGGAGGAGGGGAGAGAAGCCTCCCTGCTCCGGGTGGCAGCGTAACCCAGGAACAGGCGCAGGCGCCCTGTCACTGCTAGGGTTGGGACGGTGGCGGGTCTAAGAGCTGCACGCGGGGCGCCCGAAGGGACCCTGCCGCACTCACCCTTCTCAGGAATCCGTGCCGGAAGGGACCGATCCTGAGGTGCCTGGTGATGTTGAGGGGGTGGGGGGGAGAACGAAAGGCACCACAATTTAACAGTCTCGCTCACTCTCTGACCAAGGGAGAAAAAACTCCAACCCCCCCCCCCCCCCAAAGCTGAAAAAACTTAAACCTGGGAGCACAGTCAAAAAGTATAGGAGCTCCCCAGCCTACCTCCTATTTCTTCAGAGGCAGAGAAAAAACTGGGAAGGGATGAACCCCCTCTACTCACGGCCAGCTGCAACTTTGGTTTAGTCTGCCTCCTATTGGTCTAGGTGGGGGATCATCCCAGGCTGAAAGCTCCTATCCTGCACATCTCAGGAGAACAGTTGATGCAGCATTTCTCCAACATGCCTCTATTATCCGTTCTGTGTCAAGGCAGGGCTTTGCAGCCTTGTTAAGTTCTTAGCATGCCCTTTGTTTCTGGTTCTGCAGCCCCCTCTGCAACACTAGTCATTAACGGTCTGCCACACATGATAGTTCCAGAACACTGTCTGGTCGAGGGCGGCAAACTGTGCTTTTGGTGGGAATGTCCTGACTTCAGAGCCTGTTTCGCACACTTGTGTTTGTGCATGTGCCCCAGCAGTTGTGCAGAGTCATTTTAGAAAGGGAATTTACACCCTGCCTGAATCCAAGAGGCCCTTGCTGTGCACAGGCCGTCCCATGCTCCCGCTTGCTTTGCTGGGCTTGTGGTTCAGTTTTCTCCTTACCTTTCTCTGTCCAGTTTCAAAATAGCCCTGTCCAAACCTGGAAGGCTATTTGAGCTGTGGTTAATATTTTCCTGTTTATAGTACAAGCTGTATTTGACGAGAAGCCGTGTTTTGCTGAGCGGTTCATAAATTATTACACCTTTTTAAAAAGAAGCCATGAAGGCATGCATACTATTACTGTCTTTTGAAACTTAAAAATGCCAGCCTGGCTCCATCCAAACTACCTGAATTTCCTGGATGCAGACGCTGTGAATGCTAGCTGCTTACAGCGTGTCTGGTGTGTGCTTGTTTAAGTGCCAGCTGGGTTTGGGTGCCCAGCCTGTGTGGGTAGTGCTTAGTTAGGGAAATATTCGAGCAAGCCAAGACATCATCCTTTCTTTTGTTCTCTTATTAGGAGGAGTATGAAAAGGAAAGCAATGTTCACCTGTCCGTTCAACGGCGACTGCAAAATCACCAAGGATAACCGGCGGCACTGCCAGTACTGCCGGCTGAAGCGCTGCATTGATATCGGGATGATGAAAGAATGTAAGTTGCAACTGCCCTGTCTATGCTGGTTTCTCTTAACTCTGTAGTAGTTTAAGGTTGGAATCTTGGAGGCGTCGCAAATGTTGCTTGGGGTTGGGTGCCAGACTTCTCAAGATCCTTTTGAATATTCCCAATCAGCCTTAATTTTCAAGCAACTGTGTTTGGATGGCTCCATTTTGGTGTGTCCAACCTGAAACCTCTTGGAGGGTCTCCTTGAGCAACCACCAGCCAAACAGCCTGGCCCCCTTGAGATGCCTTAAGCTGAGCCCTCAGAGTCCATAGTTATTATACACATCTGTGACTCCAATACTTGCTTTCTACTGGATATGGGTTGAGACGATGCCACAGACTGGATGGAAAACCGCTAGAAGCCTGCAGTGATCCAACAGCTGAGGGATCCCTGGCATTGCTGTCTCCTGAGAATTTAAGCTTTCTCCTAAACTGTGGAAAGGGGGGAATCACGCCCAGGAAATCTTGAAATCCACAGTGACTGAGAAGATTTAATCCCAACAGAATCCGTTCCCCTCCACTAAGGGGTTGTCGAGTTAGCAGAATTGGTATCTAATAAGCCATGTCTTTGGGAGCCCCCAGTGGCAGACACACCAAAACAGGAAGTTGCATGCCTGGTAGTTATGCTGGGGCAGCTGCACTCAGGCCAAATGCCCCGCATTTGTGACTTGTGGTGGTCTCACTCCTATAGAGATTTGCCAGTGAAATCTGAGCCACCCCTTTTACAAACGTGTCTTTCATGGCTAAGAATGGCCAGACTGGGTCAGACCAATGGGTTGCCCTCCAAAGCATCCCATCTTGGCCAGTGTCAAACAGGACATTGGGACAGAGCATACAGGAAATGGAGCAATCCATCCCCTCTCAGCTCGTGGCAGCCAGTGGTTTAGGGACACCCAATATTAAAGCTGTAGCCCATGCTCTGTTTTGGGAAGGACAGTCTCCAGAAACGGCAAGCTGATCTTTCGGGCTGACCCATCAGAGAGATCATTGAACCACCATGGAAATCTGAATTGTAAGGGATTTGGGCCGTTTGGCCTCTCTGCCCCTGGCCATGCTCTTGTAGTAGAAAATGCTTTACTTTGTCTTGTGTATTGCTATAAATGCCTTCAGGCAGAGGTTCCCAAGCTCTGGGATATGATCCCCCAGTGGGGTCATGCCATCTGTGAGCAGAGATGTGTTCCAATTGCTGTTCTAGAGACTTTGCAACAGGTCTCTGTTGCTGTCCATGGTCACAGGATTAGATTGAAGTCTCACGCATGCCATAAGGACATGAAGTACACCCCTTTGAACCTGTTTTGTTCTACCCCCTCTTTTATTGGGCCCCAAACCCTCTTCCTGGAAAGGCAGGGCCTCCCTCACAGTGCTGTGTTTCTCCCTATTAATGACTTGTAAGGATTTGAGTTTAGAGCTAGTGAAGCAGGATAAAGGTGACCTTTAATGTTTCTAGGATGAGCTGATTAATTATTGTGACAGTTTAAGCTTTGGCTTCCTCCTTGGTTAATGTTCTGAAGAGCAGTTCGCTCTCTGCTGAGTTTTGTTGAGTGGGACAGCATGCAATAATAGGTGGGAAATGGCCGGCCATCTGTGCATGGTCCATTTTAGATGTTCTTTCTAGTGAGAGGAGGAGGTGTAACTGCAGTGGTGGGTTTAAGGAAGGGATTGATAGATGCTGCTGAAGCTGCTCCTTCTCTTATACGTACAGCAGTATGCTCTTTTCAGTGTTTATCCTGTGTCTTCCAATAAGTAATGGGAGTTGTGTTGATGCTCTCTTACTGCCATTCCTTGGTGGTCAAAGAGGCAGAGTTGTGCTTTACTGCTGAACTTGCTTTGTGGGAATGAAGATGCTGTTGTGGGTCAGAGGTTCCCAAACTGGTTTAGGACCCCAAGTCGGCTTATCCCATTTGCAGATGGTGTTTCGATACTGGTTGGGAAGGGATTGCATATGCTCTCTGTGTATTTGCTGTCTGAGACTACAGTATTATGCATAATCCTTTTTAAAATGGGATCTCGCAGGTAAAACATTTGGGAGGTTCAGGGATTTACATGGACTCTGTGAGGATGCTTCCGTCCTCCCAGCTGGGCTATGCAGGACAAGCCAGCTGATCTCGGGACTGTTTGGAGCACTACTGTTCACAGATTGTGCCTTACTACCCCATTGTAAACACGAATAATTAAATCTGCTAGGGCTTTCCACATCGCTCTTCCTTCTCGTTCCCCCTCCCCCCCCCCCGTGATTAGAAAATGTTATAGCCCCAAGGCAATTTTTTTTGGGGGGGGGGGTGGTGGTGTAAAAAGGCTTTGGTGGCTTAAATATTTGTTCTCTGGCCTTTTAAAAAGAAAAATAGCTTCTTCATTTGTCCAGTAAAGTCTTCTGCATACAAAAGCTCCTACGAACTTTGAGTCAAGAGCTGTTTTCAAAGCCAATTAATGCAGCTACCGAGCCCTCCTTTAACTAGGGAGCCCCTTTGGTCCTGGTGGTGGCTGGTTCCAAAGCAGGGGTGTTTAATGTAGAGAGTAAATCCCCTCTAGTAAGCAAGCACTCCCCATCTCTTCTGCCTCCCCCACCTCTTTACACCGGTAGTATGTTGACATTTTGCACCCAGGATGTGTGCAGGGGAGTGTAGGGCTTAGGTCTGTCCTATAGGTTTGGAGCAACGAGGATCTGGCAGAAGGATGTTGCTGACCGGCTTTGCTTGGCTTCTGGAAAGGGTGTTCACCTGAGCATGAAGTTTAAGAAGTCACCATTCCCCTACTATCTCTATACTGTTTCAGCTGGGACATGGTGTCCTTCTTAGAAGTGGTGGAGACAGCTACCTCTGTTTGCCCTTTTCAGAGAGGTTTGCTAATCTGCAGGCAACCAGTGACCTCGCAGGAGACTGACTATTCCTCCCTTCTGGAAAATCTGTTGCAGAGGAACACGATGCCAGTTAAACTTATGGAACCAGTTTGCAAGCTATAAATAGCGCTTAACGTCTTTTAAAGGATTGATCAGTAAGAAATGACTGCGTTACGTAACTGGGCCCATGGGCCTTTCAGAAGGCTGGAGATTGCCTGTTCCTTGGAAACGGTCAGGGAAAACCTCTGTCTTTAGGTAGAGGCCTGTAAACTAGTCTGAAGTGGCTGAGGTCCGTCCTTTGGAGAGAGTGAATCCAGGCCTTGCTAACAGAGGAACAGCAATAGAAGCATTGCATAAATAGCAGCTGAATGGGTTTCTTCGAACGCTATGTGACCAGCCAGAATGTAGATAGCCAAGCAGTGTTAGAGCATGCTTTATCTGCCATAACTGTATGGTTTGTGTGCGTGCAAGATACTGTAGAATAGCAATGGAGCCAGCCACCAAATGCGTTGCTGTGTCTGACACACGCTTTCAAAATGAACCAGTACTACTCCAGAGCAGCCGCTGTTCTATTGGACGGGGATAAAACTGTAGTCTGTCTGGGAAATGCCAACCGTAACTGAAACAAAACATTCTCGCAGGGCTGCAGCCACCGGCTTTAAAAACAGCTGCCTAGGCTTTCCCTTGGAGTTTCTGCAGTGGCAGGAATCTGTTCCCCTATGCTTGGGGACTTGGGTTTGCTTCATTGGGGGAAACCCATTGCACTGGAGTCCCTGCCTGTGTTCTTTTCCATGACCGTTCTCTTGTAATAATTAGACAAGCAGTCTTTAAGGGACCTCAGTATCTTGTGCTACTTTCAAATAGCCTCGAGGAGACCTCCTGGGGCCACTGGTCTCAGCAGGGGCAGCTTCTTAAGAATTTGGCAGGGGAATGTTCAGTAGCAGCAGCAGCACAGGCCCTAGCAAGACTGGTTCCGGCAGACGCATGCTGCGTAGAGTTAACTTGTAAAGGATCCATTTAGTGAAAGCCTTACTTTATTAATGAAAATCTAACCCAGAACAACTAAAAATAGACCTCCCAAATGGACTTTGCTGCTAGTTAAGTGAAGGGGAACGACGTGTGCTTTTGGTTATTTTTAGGCCAAGTTGGGATGTTTACATGCCTATGCGACTGCAGGGATCCCGTGCCTTTCAGGAGCATATGACATTCTCTAGGGAGAACACTGAGGGTGCTTCCATACAGAATACAGCAGCAGAGTCTAGTAGATGTGCTGCTTGTCCAAGCAGATGTACGGGGATGAGGGAGACTGGGAGGGTGAGTGAACAGAGACACATTGGAAAGGGGGAGGGGGATAGAGTCCAAGGAAGAGGAGGTAAAGAAATGGAGGCACCATCTAGTGACACTCTACTAAGACTTATCCTCCTTTTCACAGTGATTTCAATGGCTAATACTCTACTGGCGTTGTCCATCTGTAGTCAGTCCGTCCCTTGCTTCCCACCTGTTCGGATCACCAGATAACAGCAGCCTCCCACTGCTGCTTGGGCTTCTGCAAGGTCTGTTTCCACCAAACACCCTCCTGGGCTGAGAACACGAGGCAGAATGTAGCCGCGGGACCTTTTGCTGCCCCAGACAGGCAGAAAGCAGCAAGTAAAGAACAGGAAAAAGAGTCAATTGGGCTGGCTCGTTCATGGGGGTGACATTGGTTATTGGCTATGCAGCTGGCAGATGGGCATAGGAACTTGAGGCGACCAAGAGACTGGAACAGTGCTTTTTGGGTAAGCTGGTTTTACTCTGTGCTACTCTCTGCCCAGGGGGCAGGCTCTCTGACACAACAGCACGCCTCTGGAGAACATGGCTTGTAGCTCCTTCGGTCTCTCCTGTTTTTGATGGCTCCTCCATCCTGGAAAGGCTCTGTGTAAGCTGTTCAGTTTTTGGAGCCCTTTGCAACTCCTTTTGCCAGGCTTCTACTGTCTAGATTTAGTTTCTTCATTTTCCTTTCTCCCAGTGCCCTCTGCAGTCAGGTTAAGTAGAGTGGCCGGGCTGGTGCTGGGCGGGAGGAAGGGAGTGAAGGATTCCAGAGAAGAGGTGGAGTTCACCAAGTGGGGTTCCTGCATAGAGGCCAGGGAGCTCACAGCAGTTAATTCAGAAGACCAACTGAAGCCATCGAGGGGGCTTGAGTTGAATATGACCGTAACCCAATCAGTGCAGGGGGAAGACAGCTTTATGGAAGAGTACACCCTGTACATTGTGTACTGGAGCAGAGTGCCCCAGCAGGGGCCCATTCCCACCTAGCTACACCCCTGTACATAGTGCAGACAGACTGGAGTGGAGTGCCCCAGCAGGGCCCATTCCCACCTAGCTACATCCCTGTACATAGTGCAGACACAGACTGGAGTGGAGTGCCCCAGCAGGGCCCATTCCACCTTCTGCCCCAGGACGTGTTTCCATCTAGCTGCACCTCTGTACATAGTGCATACACGCACTGGAATGCCCCAGAAGGGGTTCATTCCATCTTCTGCCCCAGGGCCCATTCCCACCTAGCTGTGACCTTGGCTTAGACTATTGATCTGTCTCATGGAAGAGTTTGGTTTTGCTGTTTGAACTGGAGGAAAGGACCTTTCCCTGTAGAGGTGCCAGAAGATCTGAATTTAACAGATGGAGGCTCAAGGGCAAAGGGGAAGATTTTGAGCCCTGCATCTAGCTATGGCGATTGGATCCATGCAGAAGACAAGGTCATGCAAGGACAGGGGGTAGGAGAACCTCCCTTAAGGGTCTACAGACAGACTCTGCTAGGAGGAGGAAATAGCTTTTTGCACATTATAAAAGGAATTCTTTCCCCAGATGGAAAGCAAAATCCACTTAATTTTCTGCACGAGTTATACAAAGCTGTGTTTAATAACACTGCTAGCAAACACCCTTGTGGTTTTCCTGCTGTCGCGTCTGTCTGTGAAGCACCGTGTAAATGTTTCGTGCAGGGGAACTGTGAAGAGGGTGAAGGAAAGTCTGCTAACTCTAAGCGACAGCTGAAGAGAGGCCTTTAATCATTCTGCAGCGCATTTTACATCCTCCATATCCAAGTGCATTTTGTTAAAGTAATAACCACAACCCCCCTAACTCTCAACGGTGAGCACTAAAAATATTTCATTTCAGTCAACACCTGTGCTTCTGAATTGCCTTTTAATTCCAAATACTTGAATCTTAATTGGGTAGACACCTACTCCTGTATTTATATTAACGAAAACAAAAAACTTAACAGTTTTAAAAAACCCAACACAAATGCACAAAACTTTTCTTCCACAAAAAACCCAAATTCAGTACAATTACAATTCAAAAAGCCTCCCACTCCATACGTTGCAACAAAACATAAACGCCAAAAAACATGCAAATTTCACAATTTGAACAATATTAAATATTTTATCCTCATCACCATAAATGTAATATGTACTAAATTCCTTAACCTACATACTTTTATTCATTCTTATCGATAACTAAACTATCCCATTTTTACACTTTTATTTATTAACCTCATTTGACGACAATTTTTTCACAGTGCATTAAGTCTCTGTACATAACTGCATTTTGTAGAACGAATTGTATAATGTTATATATACTCAGATTGTCAACCCTTTATTGTATGAAGTGTATACAATTTGTATGCATGTAAACCACAAACTTAATGCACTGTGAAAAAATTGTTGTCGAATGATGCTAATAAATAAAATGTAACGGGTGGGCAGGAGGTAGGTGCGGTTGTTGGGGGTGGTGGTAGGTCAGGGCCAGTGGATGTAGGGGGGGTTTGCGNGACTGGTGGGGGGCTGCGCACGGAGCTTGTGGGGGGGTGCGCGGGGGGGCTGGTGGGTTGCCAGGGGGCCAGGCGGCAGCAGCAGCAGCCCACAGAGCTCACAGGGGGACAGGATGCAGCCGCTTCCCTGGCTCTCTGACGAGAGAGGAGCCCAAGTGCGCATGCGTGACCCCTGCAGAACCAATTGTTTAAATCAATAATCTCTGTTTTGGCTGCACCAATTACTGTGATATTTCAGAAGCGGTGGTTGTTGATCTCATGCTGCAAGCCTGTGAAGTTTGGGGGCTCAACTCATCCAGGGGGAGGAAATATTGATTCAAAATTGTGAGGACGCTGTGTATTTTGACCACAAGCAACTGCTTAAACATTTTATTTTCCACATGGATCTTCTTCAAACTTTGTGCATATGATGGTCCTCACAACTTACAGCCATGGTTACATTTTCAGAAATGTAGGGCAAGCGGTTTCCTCAAAAACGGGACTTCAGCAGTCCCCTGTTTATAATGAACAGTGGCTGTGGCTACCGCTGGAAGAAAATCTTTGTGTTGGAGCTGCCTTCTCATAAAGTTGCATGATTTTTAAAAGTAGAGTCACGTGCCTTTCAGGTCAGCAGCTGCTCAATTGAGCATGTGCAAGCCTACAGAACTGAGCTGTGTTTTTTGCCCTCAACTGAGCATGTGCGAGCCTGCAGAACCAATTTTTTAATCATAACTCAGTTTTGGCTGCACCAATCACTACCCTATTACATAAGCAGTTGTTGTTGATCTCGTGCTCCATGCTTGTGACGTTTGGGGGCTTAACTCCTCCAGGGGGAGGAGATATTTATGATTCAAAATCATGATGACGTCTGCATTTTGACCACAAACAATTAACTTTTAAACAGTCATAATATTTTATTTTCCTGATGGATCTTTTTCAAACTTTGTGCATATGATGGTCCTCACAACTTATAGCCATGGATACATTTTCAGAAATGTAGCTCAAGCTGTTTGCTCAAAATCGAGGCTTCAGCAGTCCAATGTTTATAATGGAGAGTGGTTGTGCATTTAAGTTTCTTCCAGCTATCGCTGGAAGAAAATAATTGGCCTGTTAATGATCCCTACGCCCACTTGCACTCCCGAGCGGCTGTGTGCTGCGACAGACCACAATGAAGCGTGTGTGTAAACACTAACTGTGAGTGCATGTAAGGAGAGGATACTGGTGTGACAGTCAGCCAGGTTTCCATGACTGTTCTTCAACTGCTCAAAATATGACTCAAACCAGCTAAAGCTGCTCTTGCTGATACAATTGGCAGTTTTCTTGGCATAAGTTAATCTTTTAATAGGCAGTGGAAAAACAGGTAGGATACTTGCTGTGTCAAGCAAAACACCCCTCTTGGGCTAGCGCCTCTCCCAGGTATGTAATGGCTCCTCTTCCAGTATGATAGGCACGGCACAGGAGAGACCCTGGAACTCCCGTGTTCCCACAACTGTGCAAAAGCTTCATGGGAGGCAACCTTCTAAACTGATCAGTTGCTTTAATTTCTGGCTAATTTTCCGTTGTCCTGCAACTTCTCGCCAACTTAGTCCCTGTCATGAAGTGGTCAAGTCTTACCGCCAGTTCCATGTGCTTTGGTACCGCACTATCCTATTGGTAGCTCTTTGGACAAAGGATTAATAACACATGGCTGGAGGCATTGGCTTTTCCCACTGCAGTCTGGGCTGCCATTTTCGATTTTCTGGGGCTTCCGGCAAGCCAGGTAGACTATTTTTCTTGGCACAATTTGCAGAGATGTTTATCTCTGGTGTCATGCTTATCTGTTTCTGTGTCCAGCGCAGGTACTTCCAAAGCCAACGTCACTAGTAACCCTCTCCTTAGCTTAACGGGGGTGGGAGTGCGGGTAGGGGCAGCAACTTGAAGACCTGAAGATCTCCAGGAATTGTAGAATCCCATTGCCCGGCAGTTAGGAAGTTTCCCTTACTTTAACCAAGATCTGCCTTGCTGCACTTTAAGCTCCTTTCTTCTCATTCTATCTTCTTTGGCCACGGAGGAGGACAACTCTTTGCCATCTGTTTTGACAACCTCTTAGATGTTTGCCATCAGCCTGTGATGCCCTCGTCTCTGTGATTTCATCCACTTTCGTGCCAAGACTCTGAGGGAAGAGGCTCATGGCTCAAACCGTTTCCTGGGGGCAGTAGGAGAACGGGGGGGGGGGGGGGGGCAGGGTCATCCAGCGAGGAGGCTGAGCTGGGGGCTGGGTGAAGCCAGGGTTGTGCAGCGGGGAGGTTGGGCTGGGTGAGGCCGGGGTCATGCAGCGGGGAGGCCAAGTTGGAGGCCGGGCAAGGCTGGGGTTGTGCAGCAGGGAGGCCAAGCTGGGAGCCGGGATCGTTCAGCTCTTTCCTTTTGCCCAGGATTGTTCTAACGTCTCCAAACGGGAATGGGGCCCATGGAGGTAGGCACAAATTGCAGCCACAACTGTACTGGTGGGAGCCCGAGCCACTGTCCTTGTGCTGGGATTTATTGTCCCGGTGACAGCCTTCCTGAAACAGGTTCTGAGAATCCCAGGGGGGGCGTGTGGGTTGGTGGGGGAGTGGGCATGGGAGGACTTGACCCTGAATCACCTGTGCAGTGCAGATATGAGAAGGGAGGTTAGCCAGGGTAGTAGGGCAAGGGTGAGTAGGCACAGCAGGGGTGAGTAAGGCAGAGAAGACTCAAGGGTGTGTGAGGAGAGGCAGGTTAGCAACAAGGGAGGTGAGAAGGTGGTGAGAGACAGGCGTATTGCCATAAAGCATTTGAGAGTGGCATTGGGAAAGGACAGCTTCTGCAGCTTGTTACCGGAAAGCTGAGATTGTGGGTGTGTAGAGCTGCTGCCTGCCCTCACCCTCTGGCACAAGCCCAGTCCAATCGAGGTAAGGCCATCTAGCTGGAGACGGACAGCTTCTGCGGCTTGTTACCCAAAAGCGGAGATGGGTGTGTGGAGCTGCTGCCTGCCCTCACCCTCTGGCACAAGCCCAGTCCCTGCAGCTGCCTGTTGACACAACCGGATCCATCCTCTGAAAACTTAATCACTTCCCTCTAATGCTTATGGTCTCAGAAGTAATGTTTAACTTAACAGGTTTCCTTTCTTCCACAATTTGATTTAATGCCTTATCCAGGACAAAGACTGTTAGCAAAATCTATTTTCAGCTGGATTCCAAGTAATCCAGACTTTGGCAAAGCAGAAGCAGCATTTCCAGCTCTCTCTTTAACATTAGTGGCTGATGATTGTATCTGTGCATAAGAGTCGGGAAACAAATGTGTATTGAGCTAGGCCACTTTCCCTCTAAGCCAGCTAATAACAGAACCATGCAGTGACTGGCCCTTGTGGTGGGAATTGAAATTAACTATCTGGCAAGGAGAGGGACTAAAGAATCTGGCTGTGCTTCAGTAACAGCAGCTCCCAGCTGGGCTGTTGGAGAGGGCTTGGCTGTTGTATCTGATGTTCCTCCTTCTGGAGAACGGGCCCCGTACACCTATGTCCCCGGGAGACTTTCGGACTAAGCAGCTAGGTGCTGGCCACTTAGCTCCCAGTAGGACCCTACTCCATGTTCTGGCATCTCTCCAGAGAACTATGTGATCAGCTGCGGGCGGCTTTGCAAGCGGAGCTGAACTCATTCATGGCATGAAAGGATGCTATGCGCAGAGAACACCGCAGATGCTGTTGCCACTCTTCCTTTCAGGCCGGTCACAGCTCTGGCAGGTAGCCCAAGGTTCAAGTATTACAATTGCTGCAGCTCACCAACTCCCCATTCACTGAAACTGCTGGAGTTTGGGGCTTTTCAAAAAGCCCAACTCCTTAAGTCTTACCCAGGGCTGGAACTAGCAGCTATTAGTCAGGGCAAAAGACTTCTGACTGCTGGGAGTCTGGCTCACTCCATTATGGCCTGTTGGGCACTTTCCAGAAGCAACTGGCATTGCTTCTATTAGAGATGGGATGCTGGGCTGGAGGGACCGTTGGGGAGGCCAGTAGGAAGGAGGTTTCAGTAGTCAAGGCAAGAGAAGACCAGAGCATGCTGACCCCATATGGGTCTCAACACCTCCAGATCCCACCCCATTTTGTCCCTCTAAAGGGGAAGTGTGTAGTGTGTGGAGGGAGTGGGCGGGGGAAGATTTCTGGAGTTTGGCCTTGAATAGCCAGGATTTCTGAGGTCTCTAATCATAGTTGTAGCCAGACGGACTCGTTTTTGAGCCCTTGCAGCTAGCACTGTTGTGCGTAGAATGACACACTATTGGGAATAGCATAAATGGGGCTTCTAGCATGCAGGGAAGCCAAGGGGGGGGCCCTCCCCATTGTCAGCAAAAGAGAGACAGCAGACAGAGATGAGGACAGGCGACATTCCATGCCACCACTGCTTCCCTTCCCCCCAGTCTGGTTACTCACCCAGGATGGGATGCTGGGTTTGGCTGCCTTCTCAGTGGGCAATGAATGGGAGAATCTGCTGAGAGTCAGGGCAAGAACGCAGTGTGGCCTCAGCTGCAGCCAGCTCTACTGCACTGCCCTGTGTTGTTGCAGCCTGCCTTGCCTGCTGCTAGCCTTCACAGCCTCTGCAAGCAGCTGCAGCTGCTTCTCCCCTGCAAAGCCCTTCCAGATGTTTCCATACCTGTCCTCTGGCTGGCCTATTTCTCCACTGCTTTCCCTGTACTGAGCAATAAAGTCACACCCTCTCAAACTCCAGGGCAGTGACAGAGCAAGCAGTTGTCAGTTGATGTTGGTTGGTTGGCTGGGGACAGGCAGGTAAATTGAGGGGGTTTTAAACAAAAGAGGAGGCATGTGGCTTTTAGACAAGACTGTCCATAGGTTGATTTATAACCACTCTCCCTGGCCTTTTCTGTTCATTGTGTGTGCCACAGTTTAACCCTTTCACTGCTCAGTCTAAAAGTCTGGGTTTGTTGGAGCCGAATGCTATTGAGGTCCAGGTGCCTGCCCAATAGCTCCCCTTACTGTGGAGTTTCGAGGGCCTCGCAGTCTTCAATGTGCTTATCCTCCCCACTAGAGAGAGGGATTGAGACACAGAAAGCCAAGCTCCCGTGGGGAGTTTGTAGCTGAGCAGGGATGATGAGCCCAGGTTAGCTAGTGCTTTAGGTTTCTTCCTCAGTGCCAATGACAGCCTCTAGGTACGTCCCAGCCACTCCACTACCTGTAGGAGCTATGCGCACACAGGGCCAGATCCTGCATGCTGCATTGGATCCAGTTTGCTGGGGCTGAGCTACCTGGGGAGCCCATGAGGGCAGCTGGTCAGATTAGGCAATTCAGGCTCTTGTTTCTGCTTATGTATCAAATGTGGAAAACACACGCAAGCCTCTGGGTGCAGACAGTCCTGCAGCCGCTCTCTCAGAGGTGCGGGGATGGGCTGTGATTCCTGCCTAATCCAGTATCCCAAAATTGGTCTCTTGTGCCATCTCTGTCCTGGCCGCGTGGTCTTTTGGGGTCTTCTGCCTCGTCCAGGGTTTGTGGGATGGTTGGTTTGGAGCAGGTGGGGTGGGGAGAGTTAATCCTATTCCTCTGGCAAGGTGGCTTTTCCCCATGGGCTCTCATTGAAACCAGGCACCTTCATGTTCCCCACCTCTTTGTTTTGCCATGTCACTTACCGCAGGGCTATCAAGCTGTGCTGAGGATCTTTCTGCTCATCTCCCACCTCATTCTGCAGAAGGTTGTGCTGCTTGGATGATGTAACAATGCATTCCCCTTGGCCTCACTGCACACTGACTGACACAGAGGCAAAGAGCTGTTGACTGGCGCCTACCTGACTGAAATGTTTGTACGTAGGCCACCACGTGCCTCCAAACAGCTCCCCTCTTTGCTGTACAGGGGTGTGTTGAAGCGAGTAGAGGGATGTCCAGTTTCTAGTCCTTAATGCTTCCACTTGCCCCTCTTAACCAGTCATGCTGTTCTTTTTTCTGTTCCTGCCAGGAGCTGCCTGCCTCTGTCAGGGAAATTAAAGAGCCTGATAAATTCTGTAACGTTTGGGCTTCGTCCATCTTGTGTTTTGTAGTCATCCTCTCTCTATTTAATGAACCTTGCTAAGAACAATCCTAAAGTAATTGCAAGGTGCCTTGGTCATGAATCCCCTTGGGCAGGTGTAATAAGATAGGCCAGCAGCAAGATTTACATACGGGTAAATGTACTCAACCTCTCCTTTTGCCCACTCTTTTACAATGCAAATTCGGTCCTATCGTTGGCTTCCAGAAGCAGACTCATTGCCTTCTCTGGTCCTACTCCTCTCTGAATTTCCTGTGAGCATTAACATGAGGAGCCGTGGCTCACCAAAGCTGTAAGATGGACCCCATTATCCCTCAAAAGTTTGACGTCTTGGCTTCTCACTTCACGGTAGCGTTTTAACTTCCATGCATTGCCGAGCCGTACCAGTGGGTTCCATTGTGTGCGCTGTGTGTTGTCCTGCTGTAAACTTGAATTTCATTTTCTGGATGCTGACTTACAGCTATAGTTGTATTGTGTATCACGAGGAGAGAGAGTGTACATGTAAATGGACAGAACGTTATGCTTATCTTTTTGTGGTGATCGCCTTGCAATCCTGTGACTTGTTCAGCAAGTTGTAAAGGAGGCTTGGAGGGGCCCTATTATCTCTCTTCCTGTTAGGTACAGAGCAGGTGGCCCCTGCGTGACAGCTCTTTTGTGATTTTAGAGGGAGGGAGGGGGAACAGCCCCTACAAATGAGTCATGTTAAGACATGGAGGAAGTAGGGGTGGACGAGGGGACTTTTCTTAGGCTTCTGCTCAAAACCCAGCAAAAAGGACAAGTCCAAGCAGCCTTCAGCCTGGGTGTGTGTGTGTATATATATATGTGTATATGTGTGTGTATGTATGTGTATATATGTGTATGTGTATATATGTGTATGTGTATATGTATATATGTGTATATGTATATATCACAGAAGGTTGCTTCTCATGAATGCTTACTCTGCAGTAATTGCCCTCAACTCACGTAAACCTTGCTTCTGTTCATAAGAACAGTGTTTAAAGCAATGTTGGGGTGACTCCCTGCATTTCCCTGGTTTGTTCTTATCCCGTTAAAGAGGGGTAGTTATGTCAAGTAGCTTACCCCTGGGTGAGGGATCCTGTGGACAGGGGTGGGGTTAATGAAAAGGTGGGAAGAGTCTTAACACCCACCTGTTCACACATTCCTCTGCAAAATAGATTATTATCCCCAATCAGCCTGTTCATGTGAACATAGCCATAATGGGGTCTACTGCCAGAGAACCTATGGGACAAGTGTGACTTCCCTGCCACTTTGGGTGGAGCATGTTCCCTGCCCCCTGAGGAGGGGAGAGAAGGTCACACACTTGAATTTCGGGTTCTGTGGCTCTCCTTTCCTTGTTCACCTTTGTCTTTGACTATGGCCAGAACCCTGCAATGAGATATTTCATTTTACTTAACTGTCTTACAGAAGGTGTGTGATCGTGTGACTAGTGTGTAGTCAGGTGCCTGGCATCTTAGGGGCAAGAGGAACAGAACACATCGTCTCTTTCCCGCCCCCCCATTCCCTCCCTCCCGGCAAGCTTAGGACCCTAGTTCCTCTTTTGATTGTATCCTGTTACTTTGTCAGTCAAAGTGGCTTTCTCTGTACCTTTATAACCTTTACATAATTTGGGGTTTCTCCAGCCATGTTATGAGATGCATACCAAATCAATCATCTCTGCTACAAGAGGCTTAATAACAGCTCCTGTAAAAGTGCACTTACTCTTCATTTTAAAAAATCCTCACTAATTCGCCTGCTGCAGGGAAATTGCTCTAGCATCGAGGGTTTAATGACTCTTATTTTCTGTCTAGGTTCTAGGCATGTAATTTTCAGTGTGAGTGCCTTCCTTATTTTAAATTGCTTCTGTAGAAATATTTAATGTTTCTGAATTTCATGTGTGCATGCTTCAGGAAGCTGTAGCAATTTACACACAAGCACTTTAAAACTTTGTCTCCAAAATACTTCTCTAGAGGTTCTGAAGTGGGCAACAACTCCATGGCTTCAGAAATCAAATGGCTGCAATGTGCCAATTCTTGGGATTTTCATTCTTCACCCCTACCTCTAAGCCTCTAATATTTGTTGGGATTCCCCACACCTCTTAAAGCCCCAAGCCCCAGCACCTGGAAGTCATGGTATTTCATGAGAATTATGGATTATTATTTTTTTTAAGTACATTTTTAGCTGTTGGGTTTTGCAGAAAAAAGCTTGAAATCTGATCTAAATGAGCTAGAAATGTTTTTGTTTTTGTTGGTTTGGTTTGGCTTCTTAAAAGTTAACCCCAATTTAAAAATTATAATATTTTTTTTTAAATGTCAACTTCTGGAACTCTTGTGGCTGGCAGTGATATAATCAGACTACTCTGTGTGGGCGTGAACTCTAGTAGCACATGGACTTTGGCTAGAACTAAGGAAATGCATGGCACTACAGGAGCAGATAACGGCTTACAGTGATTAGCCGCAAAATGTAAAATTGTGGGTAATTTTAATGTGAGCACAAGGCCTGTTCTGCTTCCATTGCAGTTGGTGGGAGACTGGACATTGACTTCAAAGGCAGCAGGATCAGTATTCACAAATCCTTAATGCAGCAAACACCTAGTTCAGACAGAGCGAGTAGATCTATTTCTCTCATGACAGGTCATGCAGCAGGTCTTGCTGTGGATGACCCCAGTATGCAACATGGACAATCTTCTGTATGTCCGGGGTGTGTACACCAGAACAGCTCATGGCTAGCTGGCCCCTGGGAGACGCAGAGTTTACCCAGGAGCTGTTTGGGTAGGGGTGGGCATACCCACCTGGTGGTAGGAACAGCTGTGATGAGGGAAGGTCCCAGGAACACCAGCCTGCTGCTCCCAGAATCTGCCACCTCCGCAGCTGTTCCTGTTCCCCACAGCCTGTTGCTGCTGCTGTGGCTACCACCACTCCCAGGCACATACCAAAATGCCTGGTCCTGAAAGCAGCAAGCAGTGGCGGCAGGAGCTGGGGCATCTGCGGGGAGCTATGGCATCTCACTGATGCTCTGAGACCCACCGTTGCTCCCGGGGGCAAGGACAGGCAGGGAGAGAGCAGTGGCTGCTCTCCACTGTGCACATTGAACCGGCTGTCACTGGTGCTTGTCCTGTTCTGTGGTCCTCTGCCCATTTAGGCCAAGTGAGTACCAGGTGCGTAGCTGCCGAATGAGGGTTTCTTGAGGGGTTGGAGGGAGGGGTTTGCCATGTTGATTCCAAATGTAATAGATGGAGACTAAGGAGTTCAAATGATCTCTTTTATGGTGATACTCACAGGGCCCTTCCTCAGACATGCTGTGCAGCACTGCACGCATGGGAGAGTGGACCTGTGTGGCTGGGAAGGCTTATGCATTCTCCCCTACAGAAGTAGGCCCAGTAAAAGTATTAGGGTTGCACTACATGTTGTGCTGGCTGCATGCTCCACGGAGGAAACGTGCCCCTAGCATAACATACCCAAACACCTGCCAGCTCTGATTAAGGAGTGTGAATCTCTGCACTTATTTAATTTGCACCCATACCCCTGGGCACTTCAAAGGGGGTTTATCCTTTTTGCTACAGTGAAAGTTAACCTGTCTGGACAGACTTTTTTAAAGAAATCCTCTTCCACTTTGAGTACTTGACCGGAGCTCACTGCATTAGGGTTCATATTCAATACAGAATCAGTCATTTCCACAAGACACTCCCATCTCCAAAACAAACACGGTGGTGGTGTTAAGAAGCTGTCTGAGTGCATACCTTCAGCATGATCCCGTTTGTGGAGGACGTGGTCCGTGGCCTGGTCTGGAGAGCCCTATGGATGTTGCATACGGTCCCGTCTCCAGCCGCGTTTTCTGCCTGGCCAGTCCCAGAAACCACGAGACTGACTTTAAAACACTGAAGCTGAAAACAAGAATGAATTTGGGGTTCTTTCTGTTTTCTTTTTGGCTTCAGCTCTAAAAGGTCAGACTTAAGTCAATTTCTCAAGCTTGTTTCTCAACCGTGAAGGTTCCAAACCGTTTAAAACAAAGGCTGAGAGTTGCAAAATGAGAGAACATTGGAGAATGTCAAATTCAATTAATTGAGGTCTTTTGAATATGATGGGGCAGGAAGGAAACAGGACCTCCCCTACAAATTCTGGTTTTGCGGGGGGGGGGGAAACGTTCTATCGGTGCTGTCCCTGCTTAGCTTCTTGACGCTGGTGGTGTTGGTTTCCAAGGGCCTTGTAAGGATTGGTCGCAGGGTGCATGCTTTCAGCAGTGTAGAATCATTTTAGTTGTCACAGTGCAGTGGCTTCAAGTTAGGCTCAGCAAATCTGGAGCTATTCAGCCCTGTGTTCTGAGTCAGGGAGAGCTAAGTGGCCTGTGGGCTTGTTCTGGGACAGATCTTGGGAGATGTAGAATGCTCCAAGTAAGTGGCTGTCCCAGGACAAGGAGAGGTGACCCTAGGGACAACTATACCATTGGGAAAAGCCATTCTCAGTGTTGAGTCCCATGTAAGCCGTATCCCGATTTCAGTGGTGCACTGGTCACCGGTGCAGTGCAAATAGTAATTTCATTGGCTTCACATCTGTGTCCTCACCACTCTTCGCTACAAATGGACAAAGCAACCTGTGAAGTTGCACCTGTCCAAAGGGTGTGGCTTTCTATAAAGTAGTAGACACTCGGGACTCCCAGGAATCCTGGGATTCTAGCTTCGCTGATTTTCTGTTTCCTCCGTGATCTGTAGTTTCTGGCAAGGCTGCCCAGCCTAGAATCAGGAATGCTTTTCCTGCCAGAACTTCAGCAGTTTTATGGTGAGGTTGGGAGTGCTTATTCTAGGTAGTCTGTCACGGAGGAACATAGGGTCACACACATGTGATACTGGCCTACATGTAGACTGCAAGCCTAGTAAATATGTAAAGCAAAACAGGCAACATGTATGTAATGTTACAATTGAAAAATGTAAAACTCAAATCGGGACTGTAACACTGACCAAACTCCAGGAAGTAGGAACAGTTAAAAGATTGTGTATTGGCAACCCTTGCCAGATGGAACCCTATGGAGATGCAAATGGATCTGCATGTTTGCCCAGATTGGCTACGTGAGGAAAGACACAGGCTCATGAGCGGGAAACCCGAGAAAAAAGAGACCATGAAAGATATTTAAGGAGGCCATTAAGCCACCTTGAGGAGAGTGCTCTCGCTCGGCCATCTGGAGCAGCTGCAGCTGCATCCTAAAATCTGTCAGCAAGTAAGGCTGGAAACCATGGACTGAAAGGCATGACTTTGCTTTCTACCAACTAAGAGATCAGTACCCAGTCATTCTACACCTATGACTGAGGAACCAGAACTTATGGACCTTTTTGTAGGGTAAGATCCTTATTTAGGAACTCCACCAATATAGATCAGGAATGTGTTACATTTACCTTTTATTTCTAGTAACCACTCTGTATCAACAATCTTGCTTATGTAATCAATAAACTTACTACTTATCTTTATGAAGAAGTGTCTGTGCCTAACATTGGAACACAAGTGAGCAACAAGAGTTCTCAAGCTCTTGCCAACCCAGAGAGTAAAGAGTCTGTAAATGGGAAGGATTGGGCCCTTGAGTGACAAATGGGTTGTCCCTGCGGCAGGCTTGAATCGGCCGGAGAGAGAAGACTGGTTCAGGTGGGCTGTAAGCGAGGGAAATGGAGTTACACAAACCCGGTAAAGTGGGGGTGCGGACCTCCAACCCGTGACAGTTGGCGCCCAACGAGAAGGGTTACGCTCAGCTTGTGGACCAATGTTTAGAAAGTAGAGGACCATAGCCAGGTGACTGGAATCCTCTGAGGGGAGTAAATTCAATACTTGCAGAGACTGAAAGTCCCAGGAGCCTGGAACCTGTAACTGTCTCTTACCAAGGTTAATTTCTAATCAAGTCTAAAAATGCCCAAGCAATATTGTATAACTTAGCCAGTTAAGTCACAGAATTGATGTTGGTATTCTGCTTTCAAAGGGTAGCTTATAGCCTGGAATGCTCAGTTGGGCGCCTCCTAGATTTTAAATTATTTTCAGGCATGTACAGAGTTGTGCAACTTCTTAAAATGTATTGGAAAAACCCCAGGGGCTAAGCCAGCAGCAGGCTGCCTAGTGCTGCCTAGCATAGCTTGCATCGCTGCTCTGCCCAGCTCCATCAAATTATATGGCTTCCCTCTCTTTCCCAGGGACATCTTTCATTCCAAAATCCACCGTAACCTGCCAGTTTAATATATTCCGATGGCCCCAGGTCTCCTGCAGTCATGAGAGATCCTTATTTCAGGATTGTTAAAGGCTGCTAACTTCCCGACTCAAATTTTCCATTTGTCAGTTCCTTTTAAGAATGGGCACCTACCTTCCTGTTTGTTGTCTGCCAATTTATTTATTAACTTATTTATTTTGTTCTCTTTTTACCTGCACCCTCCTGCCCATGGCAGGATTGGGAGATGGGCTATGAAAGATCTGTTCAGAAACGTTTGACTTCGGTCTCAAGCGCAGATTAAAGAAGTGTGATAGCTGACATAAAACCCTTTATTAAGTGCTTTAAAAAAATCTGATAAATTCTTTGTGCTGCACGGCTCGTTATGGTCTTGTGGCAGCAACAATATAGTTACTGTGGTTTGCAAGAGAAGGTTCTTTGTACCTCTGTGATGGGGAGCCTTTCATACCAAGAAGGCATCACTTGAGTGGACACAGTTCATTCTTGTTCTAAAGGTAAAGTCATTCGGGAAAGGTTGCGTTGCAAACTCTTCCTGGCAGGGACAGCCCCTAGAAAAAAGGAGCTCTGCAGGATCCGTCCCAGAATTGCTGTACAACCTGAGCTTTCTTCCCCACGTGCTGGCTGGCTGTTCTCCAAAGCCAAAGGATGTGATCAGACACAGGGCTAGACTCGTTCAGTTAGTGCGCAATGACCTCAGATTCACGGTGCTGGTCTGACACTAACTTTCGTGTGTCTTTGAGCGGCGGCAACCTGCTTGGTTTCTCCCACCAGATATTCCTTGGGCAATCTCTCTTGAAGCAGTATGCCAGGTCTTGTGACAAGTTGCGTTCTGGCCCATTTGTGCACTGCTCGGTCTTCTGCCATCATTGGCCTTCCTCCTCTAGCTGCAACATGCCCTGTCACATGCACTGCTTCGTCCCTCAGAGTCCTGTGCGAGACGTGCCGTTTCCACCACTTCCCGATGCAAGTAGCATGCTCTTCCTGACGCGACTGCACCAAGTCATGCAGAGCAAAAAAGTAACTCTGAGCATGATGCGAGCGGTGGCACTTCCAAGGAGATTACGCAGCCACCATAGAGACTGGAAGGAGCTACAGTGGCTCTGCCATGTCTCTCCACAAATGGCGATGTCTGGTTGCTTGGACAACTCTGGACAAGAAATAGACTGGCATCCATATCTGGACAGAATAGCAGCTCCATATTGAGGAAAGATGTGTGTTTGCAGAACCCATGTTCAATGTGTCTCAAACATGCCTATTTCCCATGTTTGTACATTCACCAACCTGGGCAATTTCTTTTTCCAACCCCGCCCCCTGGGCTTTCCCAACAGCGGCCAGAGCCGCTTCCTAAGGGAGCACTCTAAAGTGCTGCTTAGTCAATTACAAGGCTGCATTTTGCAGCGTAGCCTATTTCAGTGGCCAGCAATCCCGCTGCCACTGGGAGACTCTCGGCAGCCCAGCCACTTTTCCTGTGGTGCCGCTGAGAGGAAGGGGGATTCCCAGCCACTGCGCCGGCTTGAAGCAGGGTGTGGAGCAGCTGTCCTGCTGCAGGGGCTCTTTTGGAAACCAAATTGGTGTCTGATGCTGGGCTGCCCCCAATCCTCGCCTCTGCCAGGAGAGCTGAAGTAGTGAAGTGCTGGGCAGCAGATGTTGAAGAGTGGGGGTTTTTTTGTCTAGAAAGAGCCAAGTTGTTACGGGGTTGGGGAAATCACATGTGCAGCACGGGACAGCCGCCTGCTACTGATTCACCACGTGCCCTGCTGCTCTGGCTCCAGTTTGGTCATAAAAGTTTCCAGAACTCATGCCAGTGCACTTCCCATTCCCAGACAGTAGCTCAGAATGTTTTCCATAATGTTGCTTAACTTCATATGGCTCAAATCCAGAATCGCCATCCCATTTTTGTCGTAACTTGCTACGATGCATCCATTGCTGTCCTAGTGTACGCTATACGTACGCGCACACGCGCACACAGACACACATATATAATACAACAACTCCACATGTTGCTTACCTTTCCTTCTGAGTAGTTTTAGGATTGGGACCAAATCCAGTTACCTTGCTTGCTACTGAGAATTCTAAATCCAGACTCTCTTGGGAGTAAATGCTCCCACGTGTTGGTCCAGGGTGGTGATGGTGTTGGGCCCTCTAAAAGCTACTAAGATGTATCTCCTATGTCGAACGCTTGGCATGCTTTGGCGCCTTGTTCCCCCTGTGGAGGCTGTGGCTGGGGATATGCTTTGCCTGCCACACCCTCCTCCTTGGAGACTGTTGCAGGGGGTCTCTTATACCTCCCTCCCGGGAGCCCAGGTACCAGCGGGCTGGGGGACGTTTTCTCCCACCTGACAGCTGGAGCAGGATGTTGGCGTTTCCACCTCCAGGAAGGGGGTGGGGCTTGGGGAGGCCAGCTTCCGAGTCGCTCCCTCAAATGCAGGCAGCGGCCGACAGCCGTGCTGGGGACCCGTGCAGAAGGGGCATGTTGGCGGTGTCCTTCGGCGGTGTCTAGCGGTTGGATCCAGCAGATGGAGCTGGAGTAGTTAGTGTTTGGTGGGAGGGGAGGGATATGTATATGTGGTAGGTGAGAGGACTCTCCCTCCTGGTAAGAGCAGGAGGGTAGATGGAAGGTTCCCCCCTCCCCCCATGGCAGTAGGGTGGAGTTAAGAAAGTAGTCAGGTTGTGATGTAATAGAATGTAGATGTAAGAAGATGGAGGGGATGTTCTTTGTAATTGCTTTGAGGGTTGGGTAGAACCATATTGTATATGTAATATTAGTTTGATTTAGGGGGTTGCTGCTGCTGATGTGTTGTATTATTTGGTGCCTGTTGCACACTGTATTTTTGTGTTGTGAGCCGCCTCGAGCCATTTGTAATGGGAGAGTGAGGGATACAAATTTAAATTGATGAAGGATCGCTCACTCTGTGCCCTGGCTTCTACAACACATGGTTGGGATGGAGGAAACTGGATTGGGAGAGGGCACAGGATGTTAAAATAAGAGTTCTCTTCCTGAGAACTGGCCCTGGAACTCTGACTCTTCAACCCGACTTCAGAATCCCAGGCCCCCAAATCGGCAAGTCTCTGAAGTGCATTCTTGAATTAAAGCCAGGCAGATGTCCAAGCACTGTGATCATTCAGGGCCTATAAGTAGAGCACAAAATTTGCAGGCACCTGGGAGCCATTGGCACCCAGAAAATTGAGGCTGGTGACTGGTTCAGGCGTGTAGTGGGGCAAGAACAGTTTAATATCAGGATAAAGTCTGACGACTGAATTTTCTTTTCTTTTTTTTCTTTTTCTTTTTGTTGCTTGGAATTCGATCTGAAATTTCATGCTCTGAAAGTACACAGGAGTGTGCTTCTCACCGCTTTGATCCTAGAGCTTTGGGGAGATGCTTAAACGGCCCTCTTCAAAACCACTTCTGTGAAAGCAGCTGATGGCTTACAGGTGGAAAGTTTAACTGATCAGGGTGTGGAACCATTGTTTTTGCCAAGTCAATATTGCCAGGTGTATTGTGCACGTTTGCCCCAATTACTGTACCCAATCAAAGGGGAGGGGACGCAGTTGCTTCAGTAAATAGTAGAGCTTACTGACTGTGCCGTGCCCTTTTTCCACAAAATGGGATGCTACCAGGGCCTCTAAGAAGAGGAGCCGTGGCCCTGACCTTGGCACGCTGCCCCATCTCCTGGGCTTCATGCTGCCTCGTGGATGCAAATGGAGCATTTTACAGGACTTGAGATTGAGCAATAACCACAAGAGTGAAACCTGATGAGACATTCTGGGGGTGGGAGTGAAATGGAACCACTATCTAGTTGGTACTGCAAAGCCAAGAGTGACTGGGTTTTCCCCACTGGTCTGTAACCACTGCTTACACGGTTGTCCTGTGAAAACACAAGTACAGAGCATGGCTTAATACTCTGCAGGAAGGGCTCAAAGTTGGTGTTGCCTTCATTTTACCTGGGCAGCCCATTTTGAGACTGAAATCTGATCCTTTGACCCCAGATGATAACGAAGCCGATACAAATCTAGGGGAATATCTGTTGGTAATCCAATTCCATCTGCGACCCTGCGGGGGGTCCCAAGCCACAGGTTACTCTAGTTGAAAGTAAAAATGTCTGACAGCATAAGTTGTAAGGCTGGGTGCCATGTATAATGTTGTGGTGTAGATCACAGGACTCGTCTCCCTGTTTCTCCAAGAGGGCGCTCTCTGTGCAGCTTCTCTTTACCCACAGATGTGAAGCAGTTTACAGTAGGAGGACTCAAGGGATACTGGCAGGATGCGAGGGTGGGGCATTATGGATGTGGGAGATTTTACAATTCTGATGGCAGCGTACTGCAGCAGTTATTGGAGCCCCCGCTCAGACTGAAATAAGGCAGGATACTACATTGCATGCAGCTTGGCAGATTCCTAGCTTGGGCCCCTCAATCCGACCGATTGCTAGCACGGGGGCAGACTCGAGTGACGTGCACACAGCCTATTGCGGGGTTGGGGGCTAGAACATAGCTGGGCTGTATGTCTCGGTCCCAGCTGTGGATCTAGTGCTTCCCTTTTGGGCAACAAAAATGATCCAGGGTCTGGAACAGCTCCTGTATGAGGAGAGGACAAATAGGTTGAGCCGTTTCAGCTTGGAGAAGAAATGACTGAGAGGGGATAGGAGAGAAGTTTATAAAATCATGAGTGGTGTGGAACACTTAAATAGGGAGAGGTTATTACTCTCTCTAACAGTACTAGAAGAAGGGGACAATCCATGAAATTAACTGTCACGGGTTGGAGGTTGGCAGTGCATCTCCTGGTTGCTGGTCAGATGGAGAGGGGTTTGCAGGGAGATTTGCTGCCCCCGCTCCGTTCCATTCGTGCTCATTTCAAACTCCCGTAATCAGCTGCTTCAGTTGCTGTTTAGTTTTCCCTTCTGCTTCAAGACCTCTTTCGGGCTTCCCTGCTCAGCTCTGACCTTCTCAGGGGATGAAAGTGCTTTGGGAGCCCTATTTTGTTTACTGTTCCTGGCCTGAAATTAAAACTAAAACAAACTCAGCGCACTCTGTTCAAGGATCTGCTTATTCCACTCTCTCAGAGCTGAGTTCCTGACTCCTGGGACTTTCAGTCTCTGCGGGTATGGGATTCACTCCCCTCAGAGGATTCCAGTCACCTGGCTATGCTCCTCTACTTTCTACACATTGGTCCACAAACAGCTTGACCCTTCTCGTTGGGGGCCACTGTCACGGCTTGGAGGTCCGCACCCCCACTTTACCGGGTTTGAGTGACTCAGTTTCCCTCACGTACAGCCCACTTGAATCAGTTTGTCTCTGGCCGATTCAAGCCTGCCGCAGGGACAACCTCTTTGTCACCCAAGGGCCCGATCCTTCCCATTTAGACTCTTTAATCTCTGGGTTCGCGAGAGCTTGAGAACTCTTGTTGCTCACTTGTGTTCCAATGTTAGACACTGACACTTCTTCCTAAAGATAAGTAAGTTTATTGATTACATAAGCAAGATAGTTGATACAGAGTGGTTACTAGAAATCAAAGGTAAATAGAATGCATTCCTAACCTATACTGGTTGAGTTCCTAAATAAGCATCTTACCCTATCCTACAAAGGTCCATAAGTTCTTCTCAGTCCTTGATGTAAGTGACTGGGTCTTCAGTCATAGAGTTGCTAGAAAGCAAAGTCATGCCTCTCAGTCCATGTCTTCCAGCCTTGTTTGCTGGCAGGATGCAGATGAGAGTGCTCAAGATGGCTCTGGCCAAGCGAGAGTGAGGGATTGAAGGTGGCTTAATGGCCTCCTTAAGTACCTTTCATCGTCTTTGTTTCTTGTTCCCGCTTTGGAGAAATCTGAGGTCTGTCACGTAGGCAACGGCTACCTGCATTCACGTTTTTAATGTCTCTGGCCATCTGTCTGGGACAAATCAACAAACTGTCTTTCCATTTCCTGGAGCTTGGTCACGTTTCACAGTCCTGATTTGGGTTTTACAGTTCTCAATTGTAACATTACATACATGTTGCATGTTTTGCTTTACATATTTACTAGGCTTGTAGTCTACATGTAGGCCAGTATCACACGTGTGCAGTGTGACCCTATGTTCCTCCGTGACAAACTGTCAGCAGATTTAAAACAAATTTTTTAAAGTATTTTTTTCACTCCGTGCACAGTTAACTTGTGGAACTTTACTGCCAGAGGAAGTGGTCACGGCTGGTAGTATGCTAGTTTTTAAAAAGGGATTGGATATGTTCTTGGAGCATAGGTCCATTAATGGCTATTAGCCAAGTAGGTTTTGGGGATGTAACCTCTTACTGTCAGGGGCTGGAACAATGGGGACTGGATTTCCTGATGACCTGTCGGGTACTTCTCCCAAGAGACAGAGACTGGCCACTGTCAGCGACAGGTTGCCGGGCTTGATGTACCATTGGTCTGACCTAGTACGGCACAACTTCAGTTCTTATTGCTATGTGGGCTCTGAGTTGGAGCCAGAAGCAGCAGCACACTAAAGGGGAAGGGGAAAAAAAATTCTAGGTTTAATCCTAATTAAAATGGGTCCTATGTTGTCACGAGTGTGGCATTTTGGTGTGTCTGACAGTCCTAGCTTCTGGGTGTAATTGTAGGCTGAGTGACTTTTTTTTTTTTTTTGGTCCCTTATCCAGTTATTTTGACGGACGAGGAGGTTCAGAGGAAGAGGCAGATGATAACGAAGAGAAAGGAGGAGGAAGCCCTTAAAGAGAGCTTGAAGCCCAAATTATCCGAGGAGCAGCAGAGAACCATCCAGGTCCTTCTCGAGTCTCACCGCAAGACTTTCGATCCCACCTACTCCGATTTTGACAAGTTCCGGGTATGTGGTGCTAGCTCTGTCTTGCCTGGGGCAAGGACGCCATCTGCTGGTGATATTGCTCGGTAGTAGGGCTCCCATAATACAATAGTTGTTGTCTGACACCTGCAGCCTTCAGACTGAGAAGCCCCAGTGAATGAAGCCTTTCCCAGTCACAAAGAAACACTGCACTCTCTGTTTAGACAATAGCAGCTGCTCTTGTAGCTTGCAACCCAGAGGAGCAAGCAGGAGACTTTCTGGGTGCTGGTGCCAGTAGGAGGAGTCTGTGGCAAGCAAGGATTTAGGGTCACAAGTGTCAAGGAAGCAGTAGGTGCATTTGATCGTCCCCCTGCTCTGGGTGACACAGCCAACTTTGAAAATAATTTAAACTGAAGCTTGCATCGTGGGAACTTAATGGCTCAGTTTTATTTGTAGTGATTATCTGGTAATTAAAAAGGTAGTATGTCCTGGATGTTCCAGTAAAACATAACGGGCCAGATCCTTAGCTGGCGTAAATTGGTGTAGACCCTTCGAATTCACTCTGGCTTTGCTGACTAGTTGTGACTGACTCCGTGTCCGTCCGCCGGATTAACAAGTGGAACAAATGCATCAGCTGGTTAGTGATCCAGTTGCTTCTACTCCAGAGGCACTAATATTCTGACTGGGATTTGGGACAGGTCACTGAAGCTATTTTTAATGGCATGAGAAGAGTAGCCAGTCCACCACAAGGCAGGGAATATGCTAGAAGGATGCTATTGGCAGCCCAATATTAAATACGCTGGAAGTTGGTCATTCAGTTTCTTTGCTAAGGCCAATCCACTTCTCTGAACATGGCGGTTTCAGACTCTTAAGAGCCCGGTCCCCCCCAGCAACACCTTATTCAGCTACTTCTCCAGTGCAGGGAGCGTGAGCCTGGTCAGGGGATGGAGGAAGCTGATCTCATTCCAATAGTAGAGCAGAGTGTGAAGGGCCCCACCACCGCCACCCTGGTTCCTCCTCATCCCAGTAGTCCTCTGTGTTGCCCGCAGACCCAAACCATCTGGGTGTCTGCCAAGCAGTTCAGACCCCTGCTGTGCTTCTTACTCAGCCTGTCCAGCATATTTAATCCTCTATGGAAAATGCATTTTTGAGGCTCCTGCCCCAGAACTGGCTGCAGGAGGTTGTAAACAAGGGAAGTTTTTCCTGGTATAGCTCTGCTGCTTCTGGGAAGTCTGCACAACTCCTCCTGGGGTAGAGTTAGGCTGAAAAGCCTGCACCTCCATCACTGAAGAAAGACCCTCTTTGTGGGGGTGGAGCCAGGGCCCCCTTCCCCTTAGCTAGTAGCAGGCGTGCAGGCTGAGCTCCTCTGCCAAGAAGGCCCAGAACAAAGGTAGCTGCCTTGCTCTCATGCTGTCCGTGCCCCTCTGTAAGCGAGCTATGCTTTTTCTTCCAGCCTCCTGTGAGAGCCGACTCAGACAGGAGAAGTACCAGGCGATCCTCCTCTGTCGTAATGCAGGGTTTCTCCTCTGAAGACTCCTCAGATAACTACAACACTTCCCCAGGTAATTCTGCTCCTCCCTTGCCCCTGGGAGTCAAGGCAGTCCCAGCTAGGAGAGGCTAAACAAACCCCAAAGGATTTATTGCCATGTCCTTTACCAGCTTCAACTCCCTGCTCCCGTCATTTAGAAATGCAGCCCCACCGGATGTAAGCCCCATAAGGCAATTTCCATGCTACTTAGGAGCAGATCACCAAGCCTGAGGTTGGGTTAAAGCTTGGCTCCTCTTCCTTCTCCAGACTCGTCCGACGGCAGGATGTTCTCCAGTTTGGAGCTAAACGAGGAGAGTGACGAGAGCACCTCCATGTCTGTCGAATTCTCTCATCTCTCCATGCTGCCTCACCTGGCTGACCTCGTCAGCTACAGCATCCAGAAAGTGATCGGCTTTGCAAAAATGATCCCAGGCTTCAAGTAAGGAGGGATGGGTTTCTGCTGCTGGAGGGGTGGGCACTGTTATCCAGGCTAAACACAGAGGCAGAAAGACAGGAGGGGACTCCCAAAGTCTCCCAGCAGGCCATCTGCAAAGCCAGGATCGAAAACAGCAGGTCCCCACCAATGTCCTCCTGCAGTAGACTGGGCCTGTCTCCCATAGTCCATGGACACCTCGGCACCTCAGAACTGACATTCTTGTGTGTGTTCGCTGCTATCTTGCCTTTGCCTATTGCTTTCAGCTTTGTGCCAAGGATTACAAAATCACCCTTGTTTGTTTGTTTGTTTGTTTGTTTGTTTGTTTGTTTGTTTGTTTGTTTGTTTGTTTGTTTGTTTGTTTGTTTGTTTGTTTTGTTTTAAACCAATCGCTGCACAAAGGGTTATCTTTTATTTTAATCTTCCAGAGGGCAGGTAGTTCGGACTTGAGGCTTTCTTTGTGTCCCCTAGAATTGGAAGGGAAAGGATCCTGTAACACAAAACAGAGGGATTTCAAACACTTCGGAGGCCAGAATTAGAATTTAAAATAATCAAGATAATTTTGGGGAACTGGGCTAAAGACAAGAAAATTAAATTCAGCAGAGAGGAGATGTAAAATTATGTAGATAAGAAAAAACATCTGCTCAGATACAAAATAGGGGGCTGGACAGGAGCACTGCTGAGAAGGAGCATGGGGGTAACATCCCCATCCCACACAGCAACTGTGAGGCGACAGCAAGGCATTTGTGTGTCTAGATTCCCTTTCTGGTCACCCATCTAGAATGTCACATGTTGCAGCAAGGCAAGCTTTGGAGGAGAGCTTTGTGCAGGCTTGCTTGACGATTATCATGCTGGTACTTCTCCGATGGGGCATTGGAGATGGTGTTTTGCAAGCTGGATTCACGTGGACTCTCTCTGATTTTCTCCCCTTCCTTCCTCTTTGTCCAGAGATCTAACTGCAGAGGACCAGATTGCCCTGCTGAAGTCCAGTGCCATTGAAGTCATCATGCTGCGTTCCAATCAGTCGTTCTCGCTGGAGGATATGTCCTGGACCTGCGGCAGCAATGACTTCAAGTATGAGATCAACGATGTGACCCAAGGTGAGTGGGCCGGGCATGCCAGTGCCTTGCTGTCCTTGCTTAGAGCAGTTTCATGGCAGCCGTGGGACTTGCTGGAGGTTAATGAGGTGGTGGAGTCCGATTTTAGACAAATCTGAGTGAGATGAAATGCAAACTTTAACTTTGCATTCCTGGCCTGGTGCTGATGGCAATTTTTATTTATTTATTTATTTATTTTACAAATTTATATCCCGCCCCCTCCTGCAATGCAGCTCGGGGCAGCTAACAACAGTAATAAAAACAATTAAAATTACTTAAAATATAAATATAAAATACATCAATAAAACAGGGCTAGAAAACAATAATAAATAGATAAATGGGCGGGGGATTAAAATCACCCCCCCACCCCCCCTCCCGAAGGCCTGGGCAAACAGCCAGGTCTTACAGTTCCGCCGAAATGTCAAAAGGCTTGGGGCCAGGCGAGCTTCCTCCGGAAGGGAGTTCCACAGCCGCGGCCCTACCACCGAGAATGCTCGCTCCATCGTGGCCCCCCGCTTAACACGGGGGACCTCCAGGAGGGCACCCCCGGCAGACCGCAGGAGTCGTTCCGGGGCGCGAAGGGCGAGGCGGTCCCTAAGGTATGACAGACAGGGACATAATTTGCATCCTCCCAGATGCCTTGGAGTCAAAGGGATCACTGGCGTGCTAGAGCAGTCTGGAAATGAACCCTCTGGTCCCAGTCAGCAGAGACCATTTGAGGGAGCGTTTTGTTGGAGAGTGAGAGTGGCTCCATACATTATCCTGGGAGTTACATGTTTACTGGCTGATGGGTGGGTGCAACCATTGCTCTGCTGGCAGTGGCTCCCACTTCCTTGCAATGGCAGCTGTTACCAGAGCCCTGTCCCTGTCTGCCAGCAGCACCCCCTTCTGGAGAACAAGGACAACCCATGATGACAGGCTAGATTTATCAGCACTGAACCTCTGCAGGCAGTTTGTCTCTTTCTCCCATATGGCAGCAGGGTTTTGATCTGTCCCCCCTATAACCCCACACAGGGTTATGACATCACGAACTCCCTTTGGGGGCACATCAGGAAAAGGATGGAGGCGGATTAGCCCCTCCCCTACACCGTGATGTCAGAGCTCCATGGTGGCATGGTCACCCCAGTACAGAACTGTCCCAGGAGATGGAAGGGCTTGGCTGCATCAGGATGGACTTGGCAGTTGGATTCAGGCTCCATTCTGGAGCCTGCGCGGGGCTCAGTTCCTCCTTAAGGTAGCGGAATATCTCGCTTGTAGTTATGACTGCTCCCAGAATAGTTTCAAAGCGAGGTGGAGAAACTGACTTAGTGTCCCAAAGAAGAGGAAGTAGCGTGCAGCTGAACAGGCTCCAGAGATTCAAAGGGACTGGGGGCTGCTGGCCACTGGCTTCTCCCCTAGTTGTGCCCCCCTTCTCTTTTCTCTGTCCCAGTGCCCACTGCACCGTACTTTGTGGGTGCGTCCTACAGCCCTGTCCGGGCAGGGTTTCTGCACCTTCCTATTCAGCTGGGCTGAGTGAGATTTATTTATTTAATTCCATTTATATGCTGCCCCCTATGCCTATGGCATCTCGGGGTGGCTTCCAACAAAAAATAAATTTATCACAATATATTAAAAATATAAAAATCTACACAAAAATTTTAAACAATTTTAAAATACCCCCATACAAAAACTTAGCCCACCCTCCCCGCCTCCGAAGGCCTGGGAGAACAGCCATGTCTTGCAGGCCCGACGGAAGGCCAGCAGACTCTGGGTCAGTTGTGCTTCCTTTGGGAGGGAGTTCCACAACCAGGGCCCAGCCACCAAGAACGCCCTCTCCATTGTAGCCCCCTGCTTTACGTGGGGGACCTCCAAGAAGGCGCCCCCGGTGGACCGGAGAGTCCATCCTGAGTCATGGAGGGTGAGGCAGTCCCTGAGGTATCCAGGTCCAAGACCGTACGGGGCCTTTATAGATCAATGTCAACACCTTGAGCCTGGCTCGGCACATTACAGGCAGCCAGTGCAGCACACGGAGCACCGGTGTTATGTGCTCTTGTCAGCCCGTCCCTGTTAGGAGACGGGCTGCCGCATTCTGCACTAGCTGCAATCTCCGGGCCACTGTCAAGGGAAGCCTCACATAGAACGCGTTACAGTAGTTCAGCCTCGAGGTGATGAAGGCATGGATCAAAGTGGCCAGGTTGGGTCTGGAGATATATGGGCACAGCCTCCCCACCAGATACAGCTGGCGGAAAGCCACCTTCTTCACCACATCCAACTGCTGATCTAGACGGAGACCCGCATCCAATAATACCCCCAGACTCCGAACCTGCTGAGTCACGGAGGGGTGCACCCCTTCCACAAGAGGAGGCACCACCTCCCCCGCCCGGCCCACCACCATCACCTCCGTCTTATCGGGATTGACCTTCAGTCTGCTCTGCCATAGCCAAGTCGCCACGGCCTCCAAACACTGAGATAGCACGGAGACGGCAGGGCCTGGGTCAGCTGAAAAAGAGGTAAAGCTGGATATCATCAGCGTATTGGTGGCAATGCACACCAAACCCTCTCACGATCTCCCCCAAGGGCTGCATATATACATTAAATAATAAAGGAGACCAGATTGAACCTTGCAGAACACCACAGTCCAGGGCCTGGGGGCTAGATGTTTCTGCTCCCAAGACAACCCACTGGGTCCTCCCTGAGAGGAATGACTGGAACCAACCAAGGGTGGTCCGATCCAGACCCCCTAGGTCACGCAACCATCTCAACAGCAGTCCATGGTCCACTGTATCAAACGCGGCTGAGAGATCTAGCAGGACCAGTAATGTCGAACGTCCTGCATCCATCTCCCGGTGGAGATCATCTACCAAGGCCACCAACGCCGTCTCCGTACCATGGCCGGGCCGAAACCCTGGTTGAAAGGGGTCGAGAAAACCGATGCTGTCCAGGTGAGCCTGGAGCTGCAGGGCCACTGTCCGTTCAATAACCTTCCCTAAAAAGGGAAGGTTAGAGATAGGTCGGTAACTGATGAGTGCATCCAGATCCAAAGATGGCTTCTTCAACTGGGGGTGCACCACCGCCTCCTTGAGACCAGGGGGCAAACTCCCCTGCTGAAGGGATGCATTGATAATCCCGGCCAGCACTGACCCCAGTATTTCCCTGGAGGCTTTCACCAACCAGGATGGGCAAGGATCTAATTCACAACTGGTGACCCTCACCGACCCCAGGATCTCCACAGCATCGGCTGGCGTAACTTCCTGAAACTCATCCCAGAAAGATGGACCAGATGTCGCCTCATCACCTCACGCTCGATTCCTACTGTCTCTAATCCAGTGTCGAAGATGCTCTGGATCTGAGCGATCTTGTCTGCAAAGTAGATGGTAAACTCCTCACAGCGGGCCTGGGACAAGTCCCCACCCAGGCTGAGGGAGGCCGGACTGACCAGCCCCCACACCATCTGGAAAATCTCCGCTGGATGCAACTTTGCAGATGCTATGAGGGTGGCAAAGAATTCTTTCTTTGCCACCCTCACAGCCTCAACGTAGGACCACAAATGGGCCCTGCGGAGAAGTCAGTTGGATTCAGATACAGTCCGACACCAGCGTCACTCTAGTCGCCTGCCCTCCTGCTTCATACCTCGCAGCCCCTTAGTAAACCAAGGGGCCCTGCGATGTTGAGACAGGAGCAGGGGACGTCTCGGAGCCACCCTGTCAATGGCCTCCCCAAGCAAGATGTTCCAAGCCTAGACAAGTTCATCCACAGAGCGGCTGGCAGAGTTCAGGGTTAACTCCCCCAGGGTCTCCTGGAACCATTGAGGTTCCATCAGCCTCCAAGGGCGGACCATCCTAACTGGTACCTTCCCCTTCTGGGGGTGACGTACTAAGAGACTGATCATAAGGAGGTAATGATCCGTCCACGACAAGGGCATAGCTGTTACATCCCCCACTACCAGATCCCTTGCCTCAAGGCCCGAACAGAACACCAGGTCGAGGGTATGCTCCCTTACATGGGTCATGCTCCCTTACATGGGTCGGGCAGCTGACAACCTGGGACAGATCCATGGTTGCCATGGCGGCCATGAATTCTCGCTCCGCCGACACAAGACCGGTGTTGGTATGGGCACTGAAGTCCCCCAGGACCAAAGTCCTAGAGGAGCCCAATGCCACCACCGAGACCAGCTCCGCTAGAGCAGAGAGGGATGCTGCTGGGCAGGAAAGGGCCTGTTACACCAGCAGCACCCTTGCAAAAGGGTTTTGGGGAAATCACAGGCGAGAGTGTACAGCCAGTTGAGGAGAGCAGCAGAGACATGCGAGAAACAGAAGGATAAGAGGCAAAATGACTCCTTCCTGATTCCCATCATAACTCGCGTGCTGTGCTCTCCAAAATCTTTATCCCTATCAGGATTGCTCTTATCAGCTCCTGAGACTAGACACTTGCAGGAAAATGCTGTGTGAAATACAGGGGCTGGGAGCAGCAGCCAGAAGAATTAAAATGAGATGTAAATATCTTAACGGGCGAGAGGAGCCGAACATTAAACAGTTTCCCGCAGAGAGTGAAAAGTCCATGCCTCAGGCCTACAGTCCCAGTCCAGAAGTGGAATCAGGAGGGTTGACTGGGCGCATGGGACAGCACCTAATTAACAAAACTCTTCAATGCAGTCTAAATGTGAGACCAGACACGCTTGCGGTTTGGCCAGACCATTGCTTCCTTCTCTTAGCGGGTCACCAAGTTTCCAGCTCTCCAGAGGATGGTTCTAAATGGCGCTGTTTCTTTTTCAGCTGGGCACAGTCTGGATTTGCTGGAACCACTGGTTAAATTTCAGATCAGCTTGAAAAAGCTGAACCTACATGAAGAGGAGCATGTCCTGCTGATGGCCATCTGCATCCTGTCCCCAGGTAAGAGATGCCTGTAAGTGGGGACTTGGGGAACATGATCCAAGTGGCTTTTGCTTCTTGATCTTCCAACCCCTCCGCCAGTGGGGGCTGGGGCTGGTCTCTTGACTAAAGATGAGGGCCTAGGCCTCTCGTGGGAGCTCAGCCTAGTTTATATTTTTAATATAAGTTTATATTAAACTTAAGTTCTCCACAAGTCCCAGGCTCTGGAGCCCCCTACTCTCTGGCCCAGTCAAGACTGGGACTTGTCGACGACACTACCCACTACTACTGAGTAGCCTCTGTCAGGAGGGAGGAAACTGAGGTAGCCGTTTTTTCATTTGCAGCCGAAGGCAGTGAGGAAACCTATTGCCTTACATGCCATAGCGTCATTATACAGTCAGGCTGCTATGGTGGCTACTGCAGGTGCAGGAGGTGAGCCCGGCTTGCTGACGAGCGGATCCCGGCCCCAACCATAGGGATGGTTTGTGCTTTGTTCCCTAGATCGGCCTGGCGTGCAGGACACAGCACTAGTGGAGGCCATCCAGGACCGCCTCTCTGAGACCCTGCAGACGTACATTCTCTGCCAACACCCACCCCCAGGGAACCGCCTGCTCTATGCCAAGATGATCCAGAAGCTGGCGGACCTGCGGAGCCTGAACGAGGAGCATTCCAAGCAGTACCGTTTCCTCTCCTTCAAGCCTGAGCACAGCATGCAGCTCACCCCGCTGGTGCTGGAGGTCTTTGGCAATGAGATCTCGTGACTTGATGTGCTGTGCTAAGCAGCACCTAGGAACCGAGGGGCGAGTTGGCTTGGTTCGCGGCTGGTGGTGAACTGAGAGGTGTGGTCCTTAACCAGGGTTTGTACATAATCAGAGAGTATCCTTCCCCCCCCCCCNCCCCCCCCCCCCCCCCCCCCAACCTGTGCGAGAGAGGCCTGCAGTGCCCATACAGCTGAATAGTTTCTCCACTTTGCCCCCCTTTGGCTGCCTCCAGGCTGCTTTCTCTGCATCGCTAACTTCAAGATTGACTTTGTACAACAGTAACGGAATGGTTTCTGCCCCTGCAAGGTGGTGGCAGTGGCTAGCATAGTGTCTGCAGGAAGCACTTTCACATGTAGGTGTGGAACTCAGGGTGAGCGCTGTATGCAGAGGGTGCTGGCCCTTTACAAAGCACCATTGCAGCTGTCTCTGTCCCAGAGCTGGAAGAATGATTCCTACATGCTTGCAGGTATACACATACCCCACCATCATGCCTCCAGCAGCACTAGACAAATATTTATTAGTCCTTAAGTAGGCAAGCTAGATGAAGTGGGGTCAGTCCCCTTCTCTGGATCTTGGAGGAGAGTGGCCTGACGAGGATAGTGTGGCTAGCTACTGGAGGTGTAGGGATACCAGACCAGCTGTGTCCACTCCCATGTCCCCCACCGTTCCGGGGTAGGATGAACACAACCCTCACCAGCCAGGACATCCTGACAAGCTTGTTACCGCAAAGTTCCACACACTACCAGCTGCTAAGAGGTGTAGTCTGTCTGATACAAACTCACCCCTGAAAATGGTCTCCGTCCAGGTCTTGGGCTTGGAGCAGCTGAACGCATCACCAGCTGAGGCTCTTCAGAGTGAAAAATTTTGAAATAGTTGGGTAACAATGAGATTGGTCTCTTAAATCCTCCTGTTGCGTCTCTCCCAAAGGGAGCTCTGATGTCTTGCTTGCCATAATGAAAGGATCAAAGGGCCCGGGGAGTCCCGCACAGAAATAATGCATTCAGAGCCTGCAACGGACTGAGGCAAACTGTGCCCTGATATCCCCAAAGCTGCACGGTTGGAGATGCCCTGAACTGGGGCAGGTGTTTGTTTCATGGGGAGATGGGAGGACACCACGGGGGCCGCTCACCAACAGAAAAATCTGCCAGCTAGAGGGCCAAATGGGGAAGGCAAACCCAAATCCTTCCGGGTGGTGGTTCTCTGCGGAAGGGGGCGGGGCAGTCCTGCTGAGCATTTGGATTCTGTAAGATTGTTTGGTGATGGCCAACATGCACCTTGTTTACAAACCTGCTGATGCTCTTTTTCCCTAATGCTAACCTGCTTCGTGCCAATGTCCTGCTGGATGCTCAGATCTGCTGAGGCCAGCCACTCCTTTGTCTCTTACACTAACGCAGGAAGCTTGGTCCTGCATTTTTGGGTGTTCTCGAAGCACCTCTCAGGAAGCCACCAACTTTGGGCAGACAAGTATCCGCCTCCTCCCTTAAAGCTGTTTCTTCCATGTGCCAAAATGTCAAAGTACTTGCTGGGAAAACAGAGTGGAGGGAAAATGCGCGCGCACACACACACACCTGGTTGTGAAACGACTCAATGCTGGGTACTGCTGAGCAGGAGCTCTGCCCATCTCTGTTTGCACTGTAACCTCCTTTGATAAGGATAGGATTGCACAGGGGCTGTGCAGGCACTAGACCTAGGTGGGGGCATTACCTACAAACTTTCAGACACGCATGCACACTCAGCACAGTCTCTCCACATAGACAAGAGTCAGGCCACACTTGGAGCTGACCAAGTATGCCACAAGAAGTTAGCCCCCAGCTGTTGGCACACTCCTGTAGAAGGCAGCCAGCCCCCTGCTGACTGTGGCTATGCTGGACAGACTCCTCTTGCTGTGTGGGAGGCCCCATTGCAGCACTTCAGCAGGCAACCCTGTTGCACCCTTGGATAAATTCACAATGCCCACTGAGGGTGTGGATAGACGATCCCGCTTACAGGCGGGATTGCTAAATGCCGGCTTTTCCCCCGCGTGGTCTCTGCATGCTGTGTCTGCTGATCAGACAGGGCGCAGAGTGCGAGTGAGCATGGGTGCCCTTCTGCACATGCGCACGGGACCAGGAAGTGCGGCGTAAAGCCGGCACTTCGGGAATCCGCGTTGGCTGGGGCAGGATCGCCTGCCCCCTCCGACGCGGATTAAAAAGCGATCGCAGCGAGTAGACGCGTTCCAAGAAAGGCGGCTGATCAAAGGATCAGCCGCCTTTTTCGTCTCGTCTATAAACGGCCTAAGCTGCATTGTGAAGCACCCTGGAACAATGGCAAGAGCGTCTTTTTCCCAATACGCTGCTGCCTCGGCCCCGCAGACTGGCATGGGAGCCATCGAGAGCTGACTTGGATTTTCTTCTATGAATGTTTCCAAAATGCTAATATTCTCATTTTACTTTCATTACTCAAAATGAGTAAAACCTTGTGTAAACCTTTTGGGTCACCAAAACTTTCTTTAAAAACATAATTTTGAACATTTAAAGCATAGTTTTAAAACATTTACACACATTCAAAATGTTGTTTTTAAAAACAATCGCTTTGGGGGGTGGGGGAGGAAAAAAAGAATGTTTTTTATATTTGGCAACTGAAATTTTAAGCAAACGGTAAATGTTTTCCAGGGGAAAAGTTCATGGAAATCTCTTTAAAAAATTGAAAGCTTGCATATTTAATAAACCCCAGCCCACAAAATAATGATTCCTCCTTATTTTTTGGATTTTCAGAGTGCAGAAAGTGCGAAGTAGCACTTGGGGTTTCCTCAGTGGGATAAACTGGCCTGATTCCAGTATAAAGGGAAGCACATGCAGTTTCTTTGCCAAAAGAATGAGAAGGTGGTGATGCGCTGAGGGCCTGCCACTAGGTGCCTTGCTGTCACCTTGGTTTGACAGAAAGATGCTCCTTTACCAGGGTGATGGATGAGAGCCTGGGACTAAAAGTTATGCTAAACTCCAGCTGAGGCTGTTCTGGGATTGGAAGGCATTTGAATGTGTTCAGTTAAAGCTGATTTGGGTCAGTGCAAAGGTGTGGGTTAAATGTCTGATACTCTGAAACATTTGTAGACAGCTGCTGAAAGGTGAAGCTATTGGGATTTCCAAAAGCGTGCATGATCCCTCCATCCTGCAGTGTGTGCCAGTAAGAGCTGCTCTCTCTCCCAGGGTGAAGAGAGTAGACCCCTCTCTATCCTCGGGGGGGGGTTGTCACTAGAATGGCAGGACTGAGCAGCCCCTTGCTTTGTTGAGTCAAATGTGGGGCTGAACCAAGGATCCACAGAGGGGTATACCCCTCAAATTCCCAGTACCTGAATTGACCCAACACCATGGGAACCCAGAGTCCTGGAATGTCAACTCACAGTACCAATTTTGTTGACCTAATCGCTTTATCCATTTATGACACCTATTTATTGATATCCCCCCACACACCCCCTTTCCAGAAAATATTTCCAGTCCCAATTTCTATTTCTGTCCTGATTTTTTTTGTTTTTCTGATATGATAAAGCTATCAGTTATCCAAATCGATACCAGAAGTTACCGACTTCTCAGGTTTTGGGTACCCAATTGGTATTTTGGTAACCCATTGGGTAGCTGATGCAGTAAGTATTACCCATGGATACTAGATTAAGCCTAGCCAAGTGCCTTGGGGACCCTGGGGGCTTCTGGGACAGACACCTTCCCCGCCCAAAATCTAGAATCCAGGCCACAGAGAGGGGATTGTCTTTTTTTCTGCTTTCCTCTGCCCTTGGTTGAGAGCCAGCAGCAGGACCGTTCCACCCTCTTCCCCCCCCCCCCCCCCCAAACCAATGTTACCTTTGTGTACTACGCGGTGCCTTCAAAAGCGTGCCGCCGTCATCCCGTGGATGCGGTGGGGTGCTGCGGTGCAGATAACCAGCAGCTTGTAGATTCAGCTGTGCCCTGACAGTCCTTGCTCTGCTGTTTGCCAAATGAAAAATGCTACTGTTAATGAGATAAGGACTCTTCTCCCCCCACCCCCTCCGTGCCTCTTGTTTTTCCCTATCTCAGCTCTGTAATGGGTTCTCTTGCTCTCCCGTCCCCAATGAAGATGAGCCAAAATTAAAACTTGCTCAGTCTGCGTTTCAAAACTGGAAAGCTTATGACATTTCAATGTTACTAAAAATTGAAAACTAGTTTTCCACACACAGGAAAAATCATGAGGGTTTATTTATCATGGATGGAAACGCTGTACCCAGAGAAAGTCCCATGTCTCGAATGTTCGCTTTGGCCACATACCAACTGCACAAGGACCCCTTAGATTCTCCCCCAGTTGACAATCCACCTGCTTTGTGGCTTCAACAACAAACCAGGCCAAAACTTTAACGCCTCTTAGCCAGAGAGCTCCATCTTTGACATGTGCTCACACTTGGCTGGCAGGGTACTGCTGCCCTCTAGTCCAAAGGCTCATTTGATGCCCACACGCACGTCCCTCCCTCACCACCTCCTTTCGTTCAGGGCGGTCCAATATGATTGCAGCAGATCCCAGAGCCATTACATCAAAATGGCACCTTAGGAACCCAAGTGAGGTCCCAGTCACCTGGATGGTCTCGTTGGACTGGCTTTGTTGCTGTCTGGGGGTCGTGGGACTGTATTTAAGTCTCAAATAGAGTAACGCAGGCAAAGAAAAGTTGGAATGGCTGCGTTGCATTCTCCAGAGAACGGCACCTTCCACTGGGGAGAGCGCGTCTGGAGAAAATTAATCTGCTGAGAGACGGGGAGTCTGGTGTAATCTCCTTTTGGCTGAGGGGGATCCAGGGACTTGGTTTAGCACAAAATCTATCTTTTAAGCAGTGACTCTAGTGAATGATTGCACCAGTAACTGTGTTGGACTGTAAATAACTATTTAAATGTGGTGGAAATATTCTGTTGTAAAAATGTAAATTGGATTTTTAGACACTTTACAAAAAATTATTTAAATCAAAGCTGCTCTGTGGAAGTTACTGCGATTTTTCTCTTGATTTTTTTGTTTGCATGTAAAAGCCAAATGTGTACAAGCCTTAGGAGCGATGACTGAATGTGAAACACATACCTCTGTATTTCGTTGCCTTGTGTGATATAGATTGAGAGGCAATGCACTTTGTAAATAGAATGATTTAAGAGACAAATCTATATTTTAATTATAGCAATGAAGAGTCGAGGCCATTGCGTTTATTCTTCTGTACATCTTGGGCTTTTCTAAGGATAAAGAGCAGATTAATGTAAACCCTATTTCAGAGCTTTATTGATATGCCAAAAGACGTAGGCTGTCGTCTCCAACTGTGATATGCTGTTGTCTATTTAATAAAGTGTACTGCTTTGTGAAAAGTTCGCTGCCTGTGAGCGGTATGACTGTGTGGGGAAATGCAGGGTTGGGAGGAGACTCAAGTGCCAGATCCTTGCATCTCCCTCTGCCCTTTCCTCTAGCGCCTCCTTTTTTCCATCAGGTATTGAGCTCCTTGAACTGGCATCTTGCGGATCGTTCACACTGGGAATTTTGGAGGCCTTTCCATAACACCTTGTAGCGTTCGATAGTAACTCATGTATCATCTTGTCCAACCCACTTACCTGGATGCAGGATGACAGCTACGCCATCCCTGACAGTGATGGGACGCTTCCAGCAGCTGACAGTTCCAGTGGCTAACATGGAAGTTCACTTTACGACTGGGCAACATATAGAAATAATAATTATTTAGCACCTCCTACTCCCAAATGGCAGTTGGAACACTTCACAATAAATATGATAAAACAATATAAAATCCACTTGAATTGAAAAGGGGAAGGTAAAGGAAGAGGAGAAAAGCACATAAAGGAAAACCAGCTGTGAATCCTAAAAGCATTTGGAGAAGAAACAAGTCAAGTGCTGTTTGAAGGTGAGGGAGGAACGAAGACAAACCTCAGAGGAGGGGGGGGGGGAGTGAGTCCTACACTAAGTGGTCTGCCACAGCCAAGGTGTGATAGCCTACCGCCTTACAGTGCAATGGCAGGGTTCCTCAAACAGCGAGTGGTTTCTGAGTGCAGATATCCATCAGGGTGCGGCACATCTTGAATCCAGCCAGGGCAGAAGAAATTCACTGTTGCTTAGTGAAGTGATTCACGGTGGGGAAAATAACCCTATTTCTACAGGCTCAGCCATACTGGGTTCTAAATTAGGGGTTACTATTACCACTCAGGAAAAGGATCACACAGCCGTCTAACCCATTGAAAACATCTGGTCCATGTGTGGCAGCAGCAACCAAAAAGGCACTCTGAATACTAGGACTTATTCAGAAAAGGGACAGAACAGATAAAAACAGATTATAGCCTAATGTTGCTATATGAATCTATGGTGTGCCTGCACCTTGGTTACCACAGCGAGTTCTTGTTTCAACAGTTACGTTTTTTCAGATGGAGTCGGTGCCAGACAGGGTTAGACTAATGGTCTGTCCAACCCAGCATCCCATCTCCGAGAGTGTCATAGTCCGTGCCAGGCTGGGTCAGAGCAATGGTGCATCCAGCCCAGTATTCTGTCTCCAAACAGTAGCAATCTCCATCTCTCTGCAGAGGTCCTCAGCGATCCACTCCCTGCTGTTCACTCCTAGCTCCTGCCATTGAGGTTAAATCCCCCAAACCTCCTTGGCTAATGTTGGGGGTTTTCAGCTTAGCGAAGATACGACAGAGGGGATATGATAGAAGCTTGAAAAATCAGGTGGTGTGGAACCAGTAAATAAGTGGTTATTTACCCTTTCTAATGGTAGGAGGGGACTGCATGGAATTAACCTACAGCAGGTTTACAACAAATAAAAGTAAGTTTTAAATTAAAATCGTATCTCCCTCCCCTTGCTTAGGCAGCACAGGGCCGCATACAATATAAAATATTAATACAATTAAAACAAATAACTACATCCAGGGTTATAAACAACCCCCCCCCCAAAAAAAACCCTCTTCTACTACCCACCTCCCCCCACCGAATGATCGGTGGAATAATCGAGTTTTATACTGACGGAGGGGAGATCAGTGCACAATTAACTCGTGGGGTGCTGCTGCTGCTGGAGTTGCTCCCCTTCTCCCTCACCTTGTAATTCGGGAGGGAGGGAGACCCGGAGCCGTGCTGCTCCCAGTAATACGGTAGCGAGGCTGAGGGGCGCGGCTACCACAGGAAATAGGGCAGCCCCAGTACGCATGCTCCGCTCTCTGGCCACGCGCTGTCTCTGTATGCTCGGGGCCGGCTCCAAACGCGCGCGCCGAGAACCCCTCATGCCCTCCCCACGGATCGGCACCCACGGGGGCACCTTCCACTGTGATGAGGCGCTGGCCTGCTTCCTGCTGCGGCGGCTGCCGCCCTACCGGGTACGAATTTCTCTGCACCCCCCCCCATATACAGCCCCCGGTTCGTTCCTGCACCCCCAAATAGTATCCCTGCCTGCATGCACACCCCGATAGTCCCGCTACATACACCCCCAGCTACCTGCTGCAGCGGCTGCCCCCCTACCGGGTACGGGCCCCCTGCGTCCCCCGATACAGCTCCCCTGCATGCACCTCGGGCAGGGTCCCCTGTACCCCCAGATACAACACACACCCACCGCGTGCTTTCCGTTATGGCAACTGCTCCCCTGTATCTGCACCACCAGATACAGCCCCCCTGCGTACACCTCCCATATACTACCCCCCTGCTACCTGCTGTGGCAACTTCCCCTCTATCGGGTATGGATTCCCTGCGTGCACCCCCCAGATACACACAGAGACAAACTTGCATGTATCCCGTTACCTGCTGGGGCAACTGTCCTCGGGCCGGGTACAGCTAGCCTGCAGCAGTGCTAGTAGCAACCCCAGATACAGGACTCTGCTACTCAGTGGCAAACAGCCCCAGTGTCTCATTTCCTGCCCCCAGCTGCTCTGGTAGACCCCTCACTGGGCTCAGACCATCCCCAGGATTGGCACTAGTGCTAGCCTCCCCACCCAATTGATGCCCCCCCCCCCATATTATATTATTATTATTTTATTATAAGCTTTTATATAGCGCCAGAGATGTACCTGGCGCTTTACAGAGAATAAAATAGACACGGTCCCTCCCTGAGAGCTTACAATCCCTAAGCCCTTATACTTGGATCTTCCTCCCTGTCTGCTGCCACCATGCACCCCTCCTCTTGCCACCAGAACCCAGTATGGCAGATTGCTCCCCCTGCCCCTATAGTCCCTCTCCAACACCCCCACCCCTAAATCTTCCATCTGAGTCCCCTGACAGGATCCTGGTCTCTCTCTTCTCCCCACCCCCCCAAAACACCCTTATCTTCTACTGGGACATCCACTCCCCCAGGACTCATCCAGTGCCCCAGAACCAGATCCCCTGCAGCCTGGGAGGTTCCACCAGTATTGCTGCCCCAAGGTCAAAATCACACTGTCTCTTTTCCTTGCAGGGCTCTCTTAGCCCCTGCCCTTACCTACAAGGACCCATGATTCCCCTGTGGCTCCCCCTTGGGCTTCTCCACCATCATTCCTGCCGTTGCCCCTGCTGGTATCGCCATTCCGGGAACCAGCTGAGAGACATTAGGGTCGTTGCTGGCCAGGATAATCAGTGCCTCCCTTAGGGAGGACAGGATGCCGGACTACCTCAAAGAGGCGGCGGTGTGGCCTCGCATCAGAAACACATCATTGGATGTTGTTGCCCTGGCCAGTTACTGGCCAATCTCTAACCTCCCCTTTCTAGGGAAGGTTATTGAACGGGTGGTGACTCGTCCGCTTCAGGAGCATATGGACCGAATCAGTTTCCTGGATCCCTTGCAGTCTGGATTTCGTCTGGGCTATGGCACTGAGACTGCGCTTGTGGCCTTGGTTGATGACCTCTCCCAAGAATTGGACCGGGGTTGTTCAACCCTGTTGATCCTAATAGAACTCTCAGCTGCATTTGACACAGTTGATCATGAGTTGCTGGATCGGGCAGGAGTAGGCAGGACAGTTCTTAAGTGGTGCTGCTGTTTCCTGGCCAGGAGAACTCAGCGTGTGGTACTGGGTGATTATTCATCCTCTCCCCGGGGCCTCGTGTGGAGTCCTGCAAGGTGCCATCTTATCCCCTCTACTGTTCAGTGTGTATATGCAGCCTTTGGGGGAGGTCATCAGAGAGTATGGTGTAAGGTGTCATCACTATGCTGATGACACCCAACTATATCTCTCTTTTTCATCAAACCCAGGCCCGGCAGTCTTGGTGCTTACCCAATGTTCGACAGCGGTGGGGGACTGGATGTGGGCGGGCCGCTTGATGATGAATCCCAACAAGATGCAAGTGATGGTTGTGGGGAAAGCCGGGGGAGTGATGGCCCCCCATCGTTGGGGTCTGTCCTCCCCTGGTGTCTCAGGTCTGTAGTCTATGGGTGCTCCTAGATCCGCAGCTGTGCCTGATGCCCAGGTGGCAAAGGGCACATTTTGTCAATTACATGTGGCACGACGGCTTAGGCCATATGTCTTGGACTCAGACATTGCCACAATCATCCATGCTTTTATTACCTCGAGACTGGACTACTGTAATGCGCTCTACATGGGGCTGCCCTTGGTGATGGTTCGGAGACTGCAACTGGTGCATAATGTGACATCTCGGGACGAGTGGTCGCGAGCACATTTACTCCGGTGCTCCGTTCTCTGCACTGGCTGCCGATAGTCTTCCGGGCCTAATTCAAGGTGTTGGGTTTGACCTTTAAAGCCCTAAATGGCTTGGGCCCCCACTTATCTGCAGGACCGCCTCACCCTCCGGATTCTGAATCCGCCTCTGCGGTCGGACAGAGGCACCCTCCTTCAGGTTCTCCACCACTCAGCAGCTGTGGAATTCCCTCCCGTCGGAGGTCGGCCTGACCTCTGACCTCCCCTCTTTCCGTAGACGGTGCAAGACCTGGCTTTTCCACAGGACATTTGCCGAAGGAGACGGGATGGGTGGGTTGGGTTAGGGTGGGTTTTTATTGACTTTATCGTTGGGTAATTTAAATGTTAAATTTTACAATATTATTTGTTTTTAAATGTTGTTAGCCGCCCCGAGATGCTGTGCATGAGGGGGCGGCATAAAAATATGAAAATAAATAAATAAAAAATTCCCTGCGACCAGAAGCTTGTGCCAGGCTCGGATTCCCCTCTCCTCATCCTCTCCCATCTCGTTTGGGGGCACTGAAGCCCCATACCTGTTCTGGGCAGTCTCAATCCCTGTTCCCTTGAATACCTTCACCTGTGCTGGGGAGCAGAGACAGGGGAACCCTCCACCCAGGCTAGTCTCCCTGTCACTCTTAACGTAGAAGCTGGTGTTTCCCTCTCTCATGGGGGTGGAGGGAAAGGCAGGATGGGCTCCCTAGCTTAGCAGGCAGAGGCAGCGTAGCTGGGGCTTCAGCTCCCTGCTCTGCCACAGACTACCCAGGTCACCTTGGTCAGATCACTTAGTTTTCTGAGCGACATTTCGCCCCGTCTGTCTGAACAGCCCCTGTTGTACAGTCCTGTGCTGTCAGTCTGCAGCGCACGGGTTCTGGGGGAGTTGGTCACCAAAGAAGTCTGCTGAGGCTCTGCCGGGAGAGGGCCTTGATTTGGTGCTTGTTTCAATGGGAGCTATACAAGCTCCCCACCCCCATTCATGGCCTTTCTCCCCACGCTCTCCAGGATGCAGAGATTGTCCGGACACGGGATCCCCAGCTGCTGTCAGAGTGCGACGTGGTGGTGGACGTAGGAGGCGAATATGATCCCAAGAAGCATCGATTCGATCATCACCAGAGGTAACGGGGGAGCCACACAGCCCCTCCCGGCACTGAGTCCCATTTAGAGGGGTCAGAGCAGCTTCATGGACTCTGCCTGACAGGAAGAAGCAGAAGCTGTTACTGTTAGGGTGGGAGGCTCCTTGTGGCAGGGTACAGGTTGGTGATCCCTTGAGATTGGGCACAGGAGAATCCTGCTTGCCGCTTCCGGGGCACTGGAAGATGAGTCTGTCTCTAGCGTGACCTGTCTGTGCCCCCAAGCACCCGTCCTAGATCCCTGGGCATTGAGGGGATGCTTTTGCCGTGATACAAAAGAGGTTTCTGTTTCCGGTGATCTGTGCCTGTTATCAGAGACCCCTCGTGCCCTCTTGGCGAGCTGCGTTCCAAGCTCCATGCTCTTTGGTGTGCTCTAGACCCCACACCGCTCCGGGGGGAAACCCTCTTTCCATCGAGCATGAATCCAAGTTAGCTGGCCTGGGAGCTGACCGGCTGTGCTGCCCTGGCAGGTCATTTGCGGAGTCTATGCACAGTCTGAAGCCCGAGAAACCCTGGCGGACCAAGCTGAGCAGCGCGGGGCTCGTGTACTTCCACTTTGGCTCCCAGATCCTGGCTGAGCTGCTGGACCTGGAGGAGGAGGATGGCATGGTGCAGCTGCTCTACGACAAGGTACAAGGGCAGAGAGGGACATTGTTTCCTTAGCCTGGAAAGTGCCCTTTGAGCCCCAATGCCACTAGCCTCTGTCATCTTCCCCCCCGGGTTTAGAGGTACAGCTCTCAAGACAACTGTGTTAATTGTGACATCAGCAGCAGCTGAACCAGTGGCCCTTCTTCCTCTCCCATTTAATTTGCATGCTTAGAGTCTTGGAAGACCTCCATCCATAATAATGATTAGCCTGTCCAGGTGCACTGAGCTGATCCAGAATAAGCTGTTCTTGCACCAGAATGAGCGCGTGCATGTGCGTGCACACACATGTACGGAGGGTTTGCCCCAACTTGCATGGGTTGGGATAGTCGCCCTGCTGCTGAGCCAGGCTAGCTCAGAGGGTGGGCTGCTGCGGCGCCCTGGGGCAGCTCTGAGTTACTCTGGGCAGAGGAGAGGACCTGATGCCTCTGCCACATCGTGGATCCAGGCATGGAGGCTCAGGGCTCTAGAGGTGAACGGCCCCCATCACCCCCGCTCTCTCCCCTTCAGCTGTATGAGAACTTCGTGCAGGAGATTGATGCTATTGACAACGGGATCTCCCAGTGGGACGGTGACCCCCACTACCCTATGACCACCAATCTGAGTGCCAGGGTGAGCTACCTGAACCCCCGCTGGAATGACAAGGACCAGGACACAGAGGTAGCGAAGGAGCTGGTGTGGCGTCGGAATGGGGGTGTGGAATGATGGTTACTGGCTGGGCACATGCACGTGGGCAGAGGTGGGATGAAGGGAAGAGAGAAACTGATAGGTGCTGCCCAGGCTGCACCAGATACATCCATGTAGCCAGGAACCTGCATTCCCTGTGTTTCCCCATCCCACCAGTGACAGGAAATGCACTGAATATGGGTCTCTGCATACGGACAGGGGAAAGGAGACGGACTGTACCAAACGCGACCCCCGAATCCAGACAGTACCCATCAGCCAATACGCTCCCTTCCTCCCTCCTTTATGGCTTGGCATACGACTCATGTTTTAATGAGTCAAATACAATTTGCCTAGTTGACCGGTCAAATATTGTCCAGTGTATTTTATTTTCTGGGTGTTTTCTGTCCAGCTGTTAGCTGCCCCGAGCCTTCGGGGACAGGCGGGATACAGATCAAACTAAATATAAGATTGTTATTGTTCTAATGCTCTAACAACGCTTGACCATGATTTGAAAAAGAGACTTCAGTAAGTGAGATAGACACACTAACGGTTGCCACTGTTATTGTGAACCAATGAAATTAAATTTTGAACCGTTGTAATGAATTATTCTAACTTTTAACGAGGTTAGTATAAATGTCCGGATTCGAGACTAAATGTAAGAGGAAGAGGACTAAGGAAAGCGATTCAATTTCCCCTGATGGGAGGCTCCAGGGCAAGGTGCTGCTCATCTCTCACCTGCCTCTGCTGCTAAAGAGCCATACAGCTGCAAAACCACCACCCAGGGGCCTCTCTGGATCCCAGTTAGTGCTCATGGGCAAGGGGCTCCGCAGTGGGCTAGGGGATGGCACTTTGAATGTTTGTGCCCCTGGTTCCCAGAGTGGGAGCTTTCCTGTAGCGCTTCCTGCTGGCAGGGCAGAGGGGGCACCCCCTAGAGCCTCAGGGTTCGGAGCTGAGCAAGCTGGAATGGTGCATCCCTGGGGAGGGCCACTGACCTGAGCACCCAGGTGCTATTCTCAGCTCTTCCACTGGACCCTGCCCTTTGCCCGTGGAATCTGCAAGAGCCCGTGCCCCTCCAGCCCAGTTGTGGTGGCCAAGCCCTGGCTCTCGCTGTTGCGGCTGGGGAGATGGGGGGAGTGGCTCATACTGCTGCTTTCTCTCCCCAGACTGGGTTTCGGAAGGCCATGGAGCTAGCAGGGAGCGAGTTCCTGGCTCGGCTGGATTACTACCACCGTGCCTGGGTGCCGGCCCGCAGCCTTGTGAAGGAGGCCCTTCAACAGCGCTTCAAGGTGCTTCCCATTGACCACTCTGTTCCCATTGGCCATGTGACAAGGGGGGCATGGCTAGCTTGTTGGGGGGGGGGGCTTTACATCTGTTGGGGGAGGGGGCATTGATCCTTTCTGGAGGATGAGAATCAGGGCTGGTTTTCCTTTGAGCAGCAAGCTTAGGTATCGTGGTGGGGGAACTCTGCAGTGGGTGGTGCCCCTGAGAGATCAGGAGGCTATGGGAAGGGATGGAGTCTGAAACGCCTTTGGGCACGCAGGAATGACCTCCAACCCTGGGTGGAGCAAGGGTTCCAAGCTCATCTGCCCCCAATGAAATGGGTCAGGATAAATAACCCTTCCTTTAAAGATTGGGGATTAGTGTGGCGTGCAGACAGCTCCCAGTCCCCGCCCCCACCCCCTGCTCTAATCCACTAGCCCCCACTCCACTCCCAGAGAACCCAGGAGTCCTGGCTCCCAGCATATGCCCCTGCTCTAACCCCCTACCCTCCAGAGCCCTGTTCTGCCAGCTGCAGGGTGCTTGCACCATCCATCCCCTGGGTTAGGTGAGCTGTGACATGGTCTCTCTCTCCCCCGACAGGTGGACCCCAGTGGGGAGGTGCTGGTGTTGTCGCAGGGTGGCTGCCCCTGGAAGGAGCATCTCCTTAGCCTGGAGCCAGAGATGGGAGTCGAGAAGCCTGTCAAATTTGTGCTGTACATGGACCAGAACAGCCAGTGGCGGGTACAGTGCGTGCCCCCCAGCCTGCACACCTTCCAGAGCCGGTGAGTGCTCTGCCCCCAACCCTGATGTGGCCCTCCTGCTGACTGGGATTTGTGAGGGGTTGCACCAGAGCAGAGAGGTGGAGCCCTGGCTGTGCAGAGGGGGAGAGAGCTCCACCCGCTCGGCCAGAAATCCTAACATCCAGGAACATCCACCCCACACCGTGCCCTGAGGCGGGAGGGTCCCAGCCAGGGTGCCTGTCCCCAGTCAGACAGTGTCCAGGCAGGGGCCCGACTACACGCATCAGACAGATGCATTCTGGGAGGTTCCCTGTGCATCCCAGTCAGACCGAAGTGTCCCAGCCCCCTTCCCCACCCTCGGTCTCCAGATTTGGATGGGAGCACCTTAGCAGGGGCCACACCCTTTCCCACAGCTGGACCCAGGGGAGAGGGTAGAAGGAGGAGATCCTTGTAGAGTTCCCAGTCCCTGGAGTGGGTGGCAGTGTCCCCATGGCGCTCCCCTCCCCACAACCTATATGTTAGCATGCTGATCTGTTCACCCAGCCTATGCCCTGCCTGCTGCTGTGCACAGGGCTCCTCTGGCGCTGGCAGAGCTGCTTGAAGCCTTGTGGGAACGCCCCTCCTTCCTAGACACGTTGCTTTGCGCCTGACACCCCCAGACCTCCCCTGCCCTCCTCATGCTGCCTGCTGTGCAGCCTGGCAGTGCCTCATGTGCCTTTCAGTGTGACAATCTCACACTTTGTGCTCACTACTGTGTTACTTAACACGCTCAGCCCCTCCTCCCCCAGGCATGTTCCCCAGGCATGACTGCTGTGGGCCAGTAATTTCCTGATCTTGCAGGGGTGCTTTGGTTACCTTATGATCAGGGTTATGCAGTGCACAAGTGAGAAACCACAGTGAGACTCTGTTCAGATCAGCTCTCATAGAGGGCCACCGGCCCAACAACTGATTAGCCCCATTTCATTTCTGACATGTTCTCATGCAGGGGGACCCCGCATCTGCTTGGGAGTGTTCAGGGGCTTGAGGCAGTTGTGGGGAACTTGTCCTGACTCTCGCTCTCGCTCGCTCTCTCTCTCACACTCACACACACCCTGAAGAAATGCAAGCACTCCCTGATTATTACACAGTTCCCGTGTAAGTTTGTGTTCATATGACTGGTGCCCAGGGACCCCTTCCCCACACTAAGGGATTGCCATGTCCTCACTCTCCTCTTTCTCCCCGGCAGGCTGCCGCTCCCTGAGCAATGGCGCGGTATGCGGGATGAGGAGCTCTCCCAGCTCAGCGGCATCCCCGGCTGCATCTTTGTGCATGCCAGTGGCTTTATTGGTGGCAACCGCACGCATGAGGGTGCACTGGAGATGGCCCGGAGAACACTGGCCCAGCAGACTGTCACCCCCGCACCCAGCACGTGAAATCCAAGTTGCTGCAAGGCATTGGGGGCATAAACATTTGTGTATGAACTGTGTCTCTTGTTGCTTTCAGGGGTGCAGGGGAACCGCCCAGCACAGCTTTGGGTCTGGCCCCAGGGGTGGGGAGCCTGGCCCCTTTTCCTCAAATTCCCCTGGCCTACAGGACATGTTAACAAGGGGGACGCTGCTAGTAGAGCCATAGACAGAAAAACAGCCTGACAAGGCTGGCAGCAGTGGGGATGGGCACTCCATAATGAGAAAAGACCTGATAAAAGAATTTCGTCTGTAGTGAGTGCAGTTTCATTTTTAGTAGGGAACGCTTCAGTCCACTTAGGAAAAGAGGCAATATTTCTGTTTCCCGTATTTATGTTTCCCTCCCATGGGGAGGGGGACTGCTGTGGGCCAGTAATTTCCTGATTTTGCAGGGGTGCTTTGGTTACCTTATGATCAGGGTTATGCAGTGCACAAGTGAGAAACCACAGTGAGAATCTGTTCAGATCAGCTCTCAGAGGGCCTCCGGCCCAACAGCTGTGGCATAGGCAGTGCCTTACCAGCTCCACAATGTCCTAATTTATTATGAGTAGCCCCATTTCATTCCTGACGACACGATGTTTGTACTGCCCGACTCTAGTGCCTGTGATAAAGATAGCCCACAAAATATTGTCTTCCCTTTGAATTTGCACATCCTTAATCGTTTTATCCCATTCAATTTCTTTTAAAGCTTCAACTCCCCCTTTAGTATTTAATTTAATTTATTTATTTCAGAATTTATGACCTACCCCCTCCTGCCCCCAATGGCAGCTCGGGGCAGCAAATAATAATACTAAAAACATCATATAAAAATATAGCATACAATATAATATAAAATCAACTATCAAAATCTTCAAGACAGATGAGGCCCCTGTCAGATAAATGATAAATCTTTTTTATCGTAGACAGATAAATCCCCCTGCCAACGATAAGCCCACCCACTACCCATCCCCCTCACCGAACGCCTGGTGAAACAGCCAGGTTTTACATTGTCTACGGAAGGAGGGGAGATCCGGAGAGAGGTGAATCTTTGTCAGGAGAGAGTTCCGCAGCATTGGCGTGGCTACCGAGAACGTCCTCTCAAACATTGCCACCCTGGATACCCAGGGGATCTCCAAGTGGGCGCTCCTGGCCGACCACAGAGGTTGATCCAAAACACAAGGGGTGAGGCGGTCCAGCAGATAAAGGGGCTCAGGCCATATAGGGCTTGCAAAGGTAATAACCAACACCTTGAATCGGGCCTGGAAGACTATAGGCAGCCAGTGCAGACGACCAAGCACTGGTGTTATGTGCTCATGGTGGCCCATCCCCACCAGGAGGTGGGCCGCCACATTCTGCACCAGCTGCAGTCTCTGGGTCTTTGCCAAGGGTAGCTCCATGTAGAGTGCATTGCAGTGGTCTAATCTTGAGGTGATGAATGCATGAATGACGGTGGCAAGATCAAAGCCTGCGATGTAAGGCCAAAGATGAAGATCAGCTTTAACTTTTACTAACTCATGTTCCTTGTGATATGAGGTTCACTAAGCATTGGAAAATGGGAGTTTGTTGAAGAGAGAATTGGTCACCTACCTTGGTGAATTCTTTTCTCTCCTGCTCTCCGGATACTCCTCCGTTCGGGTAGCTCCCTGTTTGGACCTCCAGGAGGCTGCACTCAAAAGTTTCTTTTACACATGCGCACTGAGCTACCCTCTTGTTCCTCAGTCCGTTCCATAGCCGAGGACCGAACTACTACTTCTGGATACCAGCATGAAAAAGAAAACAGCTACCAAAGAGTCATAAACATAACTCAAAACTTCAAGCACTGAAAGAACATTAACCCTGACCTAGTCTGCACAGGGGCTAGTCCCCCCCCAACTATGACCTAGGCCTTTTTCCTTTTAACGTAATGTGAATTATATACACCTTAACCAATGCTGTTTGGCAGGGAGGGTCGGAGGAGTATCCGCAAAGCAGGAGAGAAAAGAATTCACCAAGGTAGGCGACCAATTCTCTTTTCTCCCCCTGCTCCCGGATACTCCTCTGTTTGGGATATACCCGAGCAGAACAGTACTCTAAGGGTGGGTACAAACAGCGCCAGAATTCTCCAGCACCGCCTGTAGTACCCTCCTACCAAACGCAGCCTCCGCTGATTGGTAAACATCCACCTTGTAATGTCTTACAAAAGTATGTATGGAGGGCCAGGTGGCCGCCCTACACACCTCCTCGTAAGAAGCTCGAGCCTTGAAGGCATAAGAGATGGCAGCCCCTCTGACCAACTGGGCCCAAATTTGAGTAAGGGGAACCTTTCCCTTTGCCCTATAAGCTTCAACTATACATTGTTTAACCCATTTTGCAATCAGAGCCTTTGACGCCTTTTGTCCTCTGTAACCCGGTCTAATATTAACAAATAGTGCTGTGGATTTCCTGAAACTCTGAGTTCTATTGAGGTAAATTTTCAGTGCTCTATGCACATCCAACTTATGCCACCTCTTTTCTTTGGGATGAACTGGCTTGGGACAGAACGAAGGTAAAACCAGGTTCTGGGCTTTATGGAACATAGTGTTCACCTTGGGAATGAATGCTGAATCTAGAGATAAGGTGACTGACTGTTTCTGGAAGGAACAAACCTTTTCCTCCATAGAGCTCCTAACTCTGACACTCATCTGGCCGAGGTGACAGCTATCAGAAAGGCAATCTTAATGGATAGTATGTAGGGGGACACCCTACAGAGAGGTTCGAAAGGAGTTCATGTCCATGTCCAAGCCGAGGGTCGATCTAAGAATTTAAGCTGAGAACTTGTACAACATTGATTAATACTTTTTAACCTTATAACTTTTCCAGCACGGATTAAACCGTCTCTGAAGTAACTGTGTAAAACTTAGTGCAGATCTCTGTGTTTTTGCCCTTACTCTGGCGCTGTTTCGCTGGGTGGGTCAGAGCATTACAGGAGCCAAGAGAAGAAAGGAATTCACCGAGGTAGGTGGCCAATTCTCCTTTCTCTCTCTGCCTCCCGGTAATGCTCCGCACGGGATGTACCCGAGCCCAGTTACCCTAAGGGTGGGAGCCGACAGCGCCGGGCGTTTCCAGCACTGCCTGCAGCACCCTTCTGCCAAAGACTGCATCTGCTGATCTGTGCACATCTATTTTGTAGTGTTTTACAAAGGTATGCAGGGAGGACCAGGTGGCAGCCCTGCATATCTCTTCGTATGATGCACGAGCCTTAAAGGCATATGAAGTGGCCGTACTCCTAACCGAGTGTGCCCATATTTGAATGAGTGGAACCTTGTTCTTTGCCCTGTATGTCTCTATGATGCATTGTTTTACCCATTTTGCTATTAGGGTTTTGGAGGCCTTTGAGCCTGCTGTGCCAGGCCTAATGTTAACGAACATTGCTGTAGTGAATCTAAAGCTGTTTGTTCTTTTGAGATAGATTCTTAAGGCCCTACGCACGTCTAGTTTATGCCAGATTTTTTCTTTAAGGTGGACTGGTTTGGGGCACAGGGATGATAAGTTTATTTCCTGTGCCTTGTGGAAGACGGTGTTTATCTTGGGGATAAATGCCTGGTCTATTCGTAGTGTTACTGACTGGTCGTGGAAGGTGCAGAAACTTTCTTCCATGGAGAGGGCTCCCAGTTCGGAAACTCCTCGCTGAGGTAACTGCTACCAGGAAGATGACCTTCAGTGATAACATGTATAGGGAGACTCGTTTTAGGGGCTCAAAAGGGTCTTGTTAGTGCATCCAGGACTAAGGAGAGGTTCCAGGATGGGCACCTATGTACCACCGGGGGTGATATTGACGTGGCCGCCCTGATGAACTGTTTGACGTGTTTATGAGTGGATATACATCTGTTGGAGGGTGTCCTGATGACTGAGTCTATGGCTGAAATCTGTCTTGAGAGGGTATTTGGTTTGAGTCCCTTATCTAAGCCCTCTTGTAGGAACCATAAGACTGTAGGGATGTCTGCCGTGGTTGGTTCCAGTCCTTTTGTTGTTGCCCACGAGGCGAAAGTCTTCCACGTGGCTCTGCACGCTCGTTTAGTGGTGGGTCGTCTAGATTGTTGCAACATTGTTAGGACCACTTCTGAGTACCCCTTCTTCCTGAGTGCTATGCGCTCAAGGACCATGCTGTCAGTTTTAACACGTGTAGATTCTGGCAGGTTATTGGGCCCTGTGACAGTAGGTCTTGTCTCATGGGTAGCCCGATGTGGGGTGCGACGCTTAGCTGGATGAGGTCTGGGAACCATGGCCTCCTCAGCCACCACGGGGTTATCAGTATTATACGTGCCCACTCCTTCACTAGCTTCGCTAATGTTCGTGGGATTAGTGGTATGGGAGGAAACGTGTATAGTAGTTCCCTGGGCCATAGTTGGTTGAGGGCATCTGATGCAATTACTGCTCTGCATGGGTCTTTTGTCATGAACCTTGGTAGCTGGGCATTCCCCTGACTGGCAAAGAGGTCTATCCCCGGGAGCCCGAACCTCTCTGTGAGTAGAGTGAATACCTCTGGGTGAAGCTTCCACTCGTGTGGATCCATCGTTGTTCGGCTGAGCCAGTCTGCTTGTATGTTGTCTTGGCTCTTGATGTGAAGGGCTTTGATGGATAGCAGGTGTTTCTGTGCCCATGTGAAGACTCCTTCCCCTTGGACCCTGATTGGCCATTAGTAAGATAAAAGGCAGGATGGGTGCTATTTCAGGGGTGGGACATCTGCTTCTTTGGGTGATCCTGCCGGCTGGCTGTGTGTCTCCTCCTTTTTTTGGTCCACTCTGTATCCTAGTCGTCTTCTTGTCTCTCTTCTCGGACACTGTTCTCTTTGCTACCCTATAGTAGTTCTGGTATCTTCTCCCTCATGTTTGGATCCCTCGCTTGTGTGTCGTCCCTTTAGCCTCTTGTTATGTTCTCTAGCCTCTTGGAACCCTTCTCACTGTATTTTTACAGCTGCTCTAGGTTTCTTTTCCCTTGTAGGCTCTTTATTATCCCTGACTTCCTAGTAGTAGTAGTCTTTCTTTCGATCTAGGTGTGCGCTGGCTGAGGGAGCTAGCTCCTGGGGTGTGTTTCCCTCCCTCTTTCTTGTCTCCTGTTCCCTTGCTCCCAGCCTGTAATATATTAATTGATTTCCTTACATTATCAACACCCTGCCTCCCAGATATAAATCTAACCTGGTCAGTATGAATCAAAGTATTAATTATACTGTCCAATCTAGGAGCTAAACTTTTCGTAAAGATTTTACAATCTACGTTTAACAACAATATAGGCCTATACAGGGTCCAATGCTGCTGCCTAAAATCCCACGAAGGGTAGGGGCTCCAACTGTGGGGGGGCTATGTATAGGTAAACTACTATCCTTTTAGGAATACTGTGCCAAGGTTGTATTATTCGGCAAACTCCTTAGAGTGATAAGTCAAAGTTGGTGTTCTCTATCAGGCTAAAGAGGGGTAATATCTAGGCTTTCAGAGGAAGGCTCAGTAACATCGGGCGGCCTTATCTTCTGTAAGATCTCTTCGTTTTGTAAACTATATAACTACATAACCGATGATAACCTCACCCTGGAAGACGGACGACGGACATAGTATAGCAGGAATAGTATGGTTATTATGTATTGAGAAGGGCATGGTTAAAATGTAATATGAATAAAAATTCTCTATTTCCCCTAGTGTGGTAAATGACATTTTGTAATATTGTTTTTCAGTTTTATTGTATTTTACTTGTTGTAAATTTTGTTACGGCTTATGGCTAAACAAATAAAAATTTATCATATCATATAGGCCTATAACTAGCACATTCTGCCAGATCTTTACTTGGTTTTGGACACAAAATTAAAGTGGCCAAATTAAAAAATTCTGGCATTTTCCCTCTCTTAAGGATATTATTTAGGGTGTCTGTAAGGAGTGGAACTATTTGGTTAATAAATATTTGTTGGTAATCTGCTGGAAAGCTATCCGGGCAGGGTGTCTTATTCCTTGCTAATGATTTAACAGTGTCCATTACTTCTTTACATGTGAATCGTACATTTAGAAATTCAGACTGCTCTTTATTAAGTCTGGGTATCCTTAACTTATTTAGATATTCCTTAATTTTACCAGTATCAGGTTGTTGTGAAGAATACAGCTCTTTACAATAATGATAAAAAAATTCCCTGTATTTTTTCTTGCTGGGTGATATTTACCCCAATTCAACATTGCAATATAAGCTTTGTTTTGTTTCCTCTGCACTAACCTTGCCAATTCATTATCGTTTGGTTATTTTTCTCAAAATAGAAACATCTTATTTTCCTAAACTGTTTAATTGTCTTATTCATTTCAAGTCCATTATTTTCTCCTATTTTAATTAGTTGTTTATGCTTATTTATAGAGGAGTGGGATTTTTTTGGTAAAATTTCTATTTTACTCAATTGTTGATACAAATCTCTTTTGTTGCCCTACTCTTTTTTTTTTGAGCCGGGCAGACAATTCTATAAATTTTCGTCTAATTACTGCCTTGCCAAAGAATATGTACTGGGGTCTTTGATTTTCTGTTAAGTGCCATATAATCATTAAAAGTCTCAATAATAGCCTCCTTCACCTCAGGTTCATATAAAATCTATTTATTTAACATCCATGTTCTTTTATTATTTTTTTTCCCTTGGTATATAACTGGTTAACGTACGTTTTAACTGCATAGAGGTTTGATAATAAAACAAGTATAATTTGGCACCTTGCACATCTCCCTAATTTGTTCCTTATTTATAAAGGAATAATCAATTCTTGTAAAGAATGTATAATCCGGTACTCCTAGATTTTTAAGTCTCCAGATGTCTGTTAATGCATGTTGTTCTAATAATTCAACTGGTCTCTTATGTTTTTCCTCCCTTTGCTACCAGATTTATCTATATTATCTATTGTAGGTGGCAATTCAAGTCTCCCTGCAAAATAATTAATGAAGCAGGATAATCCCTAATCATATTAATATATTTTTTAAGATAAGAGAAGGTATTTTCATTTCGGGCATACAAATTTGCTAATACTATCTGCTCTGTCCTTATCCTACCTTGTACAGGAAGAAATTTATCATTGGTGTCCTTAATACATTTTTCCATCTTAAAATTGCAGTGTTTACCAATACCTATTACTACACCTGCTTTCTTTTCGTTTGTACAAGCTGCATATATTTTATAAGTTCTGCTTTCGATTGTGAACACACCCTTCCTTACTAGGTGTGTCTCTTGAAAAAAATAGATATCTATTCTTTACTCCATTAAAAAATTAATCAATCTCCCTTAAGTCCCTGCACATTCAAAGTATTAATTTTTAGTTTATCCATAATCTTTATTAATTCTAATGATCCTCTAAAGTTTATTAACGCTATCTTCCCTTTTGGTTGTTTGTGACTGGATTTTTTACTCCTTCTACCCTTTTCCACACCCTTGTGGTGAAAGTTCTAATTTTGTTCCCAGGCTGAGGAAGATGAGACTACAACTCCCAACTGTTTTCTTTTTTATGTCAGGGTGGATTCGTTAAATCCAGGCTAGATGGTGATACGAGGCATCTGTTTGAACTGGATTTACTACAGCAAACTGGTATGCCGTTCATAGTTGGTGCAAGTAACCAAACGGGGCTTCATTTTCCTGCTGGCAACACAAGCATTCCAGCCAAAGTACAGCCACCACTGCCTGAATGATGGCACAGGCATTTTGCTCCTGACCATTCATAACATGCGGTGATTTCAGTCGGGAGGGGGCGCATCTGCCCTGTCAC
>QEPC01003806.1:623392-637909 GCA_003113815.1 Sphenodon punctatus | reverse complement strand
CTCTGTATGCTTGAGTGAACAGAATCAACATCAGGGGGGAATACCATATCAGTGGTGGAAGAGAATCTCCGTTCTGTTAAGTTTCATTGGTTTATCGCCTATCTTCTATCAGGATATTATTTGCCCAATGAGGATAATAAAACAGAGGTTATCAGATTTAGAAATCCAGAATGATCGGACGTTAAATCGGGAATTGAGAATTGCCCCATTACATCAGTTCATCAAAACAGAAGTAGGGATGGAAAGATATTGGACTGAGATAATTTTCAGCTCCGTAGGGCTTTCTCTGCTGCACGATTTCAAACATTAGATTCAGCAGTGGTTGAGGGAAGGCGTGACAATAGACCCTATGAGGATCAGTTGTGTCCCTGCTTTAGGGATAAAGTAGACAATCTCCAGCATGTTTTTTGAGTGTCCATTACACACTGAGCTGTGACAAGAATGGTTGGCTCCTTTTTTGGAACCCAGAGTATTCTGGACTAATTTCCAAAAGATAACATTTCTTTTGAGTTCAGCTAATGGCTAAGATCGATTATGCTGTAGCTGTTATTTGTACTTCATGTTTCACGTAGAAGAAAAATGCTCTGCATATTTTAGCAGATGCGTTTTTATTTTAATTTTGTTTGCGGAAGATGTTTTTGAATGGTGAACCTAGTAAAAATGTATTTATTAATATTATTAATTAATTTATTTGTACAGCACTAGCAATGTACCTGCCACCGTAAGATCAGTAGTTACAGACAGGAGCCTACCCCAAATTTACAATCTAGGAAACAAGGGAGGGAGGGGACATGGGAGAGGGGAATATCAGGAGAGACAAGGATACATTAATGAGTTTGGGAAGATGCAGGTGAAAGTGTTTAACTTATTTAGAGATTCCGGAAAGAGATTCTCAGAGGGGTGGGGGAGGAGGATGCAGTGACGAGCCAAGGAAGACCTGGCAGAAGAGGTACGTTTAACAAATGTATCCAAGGACAAGTTCCAGGAATGGGGGGCAGCAAGACAGAAGGGGCAAAGATATTTAGAGGAGCAGGGGAGAACCCAGAAGTTGCAGCCCCCCGCCTCCCCACCACCACTCGCCTCCCAGAAAACCCAGGAGTCCTGGTGCCCAGCCCCCACCAGCTGTTGCCCATACTCACCAAGATCATGACCTTTACTAGCCACCTTTCCACTCACCTGCTGTCTCTTGCTTTTCAGCTGTGGCCTTCACCTGGTGGCCCAGATACTCACCTCCTCCCAGTCACTCTGTGCTCAGAGGAGGAGGAACTATGTGGAGATGCCAGGGCTGCCCTCGCTCCTGCTCCTGGCCCTCTGCCTGCACAGCAGCCTGTCATGCCCGCCTGGGTGTGACTGCCCACTGGGGAGCGGGGTGGTGTGGTGCAGTCAGAGGCAGCTGAGAGAAATCCCCCACCAGCTCCCCCATGACACCCGACTGCTCTACCTAGACTCCAACCGGATCACCCACATCCCGAACGGCACCTTCCAAGGCCTGCGCCAGCTGCAGGAGCTGCACCTGGCCGACAACCTGATTGAGAGCATCGCACCGGCGGCCTTCCATGGACTGGGCAGCAGCCTGAGACTTCTGGACCTGTCTGGCAACCGGCTGCGGCATCTGGGACCCGCCCCCTTCTCCACGCTGCCACGGGCCAGGACACGACTCTATGGCAATCCATGGCACTGCGACTGCTCCCTGCAGGAGCTGGTGGAAATGTTCCCCCTGGACCCCGAGACAGTGGGGGGCATGGTGTGTGCCAGCGCTGCCCGGGAGGAGTATGCCGGCAAGCCCCTGGCCCGTCTACTCAAAGCCAGCATCAACTTGTGCCGCAGCCGGCAGAGGAGCACCGATGTGGCCATGCTGGTGACTGTGTTCTGCTGGTTCGCTGTGGTCCTCACCTATGTCATGTACTATGTCCGGCGCAACCAGGCTGAGACTCGGCGGCACCTGGAGTATCTCAAATCCTTGCCCCTACCCAGCAAGCAGTCCAGCCCAGAAGAGGAGGACACGCTGAGAACCATCCTCTGAGCCAGAGTGGTCCAAAACTGGAGAAAGCCCTGCTAGAGCTCCCCCAGCTATGCCAGCCCTTCCCCTTTTACACTCAGCACCATCCCCTAACACCCCCCTACACATCCCCCCTCCCATGTGCACTACCACACTAATCCCCCCCCCCAAAAAAATACCTCATCCCACCTCTCCCCAATCTCTTGGTGTCCCACTCACCCCAGCACAGCTACCTTATTGTCTCTCCAATCAGCTGGTGCCACCCCACAGTGACCAGGGCTCAGGCCAAGCAGCTCCCTAACTCTCCTCCCTGCATTCACACAAACTCTCTCCAATCGCACCCCCCCCCCACCTCGTCACAAGCCTCCAACTTTCCCCAAGGCCAGACCCCCCTTCCCCCAGCCCAATATGTGCCCCTTTTGCTGGGCAGGAGGCCTCTCCCCAGGGTTTAGCAGGCAGATTACAGTTTAATCCAAAGGATTAACAAGGAAACGGCCCCAAATCCCTGCTGCATAATCCCTGCTGGGGCATCCCATCTGCCAAGTCACAGACCCTTTCCAGGCAGATGCCCACCCCAAACAGACATGGAGGTTGCTGGGGGGGGGGGAAGGAGGAGGAATGGCCGGTAGCCCCTGCAAATCCAATGAGCTTGACAGCACTGCTCCCCCACCCCACCCCACCCCCCTTATGCACAGTGTCTTCTCCAGGATGGGATGGGGAGCCGACTCAGCAGCTCACAGCGACACTGTAGGGGCAGCAGCAGGGGAGAAGGCTGGCTGGGATACCCAGGCCCTTGCAGACAGGAGTGGGAGGCAGCCAGGTCTTGATTTGCTTGGGATGGTGATTTGTGGCTAGTTTATAACAGCTGGTTCCCGGCCTGTCTGTCTTCTGTATCATCATTGACAGCTGGAGGCAAAGGGGGTTCGGCCTGGCTCCACGCTAGTGGAAGGAATGCTGAGACTGGCTCAGCAGACTCCAAGCCCACCCCGATCCTATTGCCATCCCCAAAAGGAGGCTACTTGCTGTCCTCAGGGTGCCACTCCTTGGGGGTTTCTGTCCCAAAATTTGCAAGTGGCAGGGGGCTCCCCAACCCACGCTCCTGCTGTCTTCCCATATACTCAGCACGTTCCCCTGCAGCTAGGTATCCTGGGCCTGGGGCAACAGGGACACCCAGCTCCAAAGGCACGAGGCACCCCCCTGCCAGAACCCCCCAGCAGCAGCAGCAATGGGAGACACCACCGGTCTTAAAATGGCCCCTCTTTGGCCTTTCCTGGTCAAACCCACTCCAAGACTCCCAAAGAGCAAGCTCTGCCAGGGTCTCTCCTGCGTGGCCTCCAGGCTTGTTCCCGTATCCTCCATCCAGCAATCTGCAGGAGTAGCAGCTAACTGACCCTGCCTTTCAAGCCAGCAAACAAACTCCTTACAGCAACCCCTCGTGATGCTCCCCATGCCGCCAGCTCGGCTCCATCCTTAGAAGATGGTGTCTGAGTAGAGCCCTGGAGCCAGGCACTGGACATAAAAGGCAGCTGGGGCGGGGAGGAATGAAAGGAACAATTAACTTATTTCTAAGTCTCAAGCCTGCAAAGGACAGCGCTGGGTTAATTAAGCAGTGGAGCCTGGAGCTGCCCTGGCAGAAAAAACGTCTGAAATTATGGGCCTGGATAATAAGAGAATCTAGGGCCAACATGCAAACATTGGGAAAAGGGGTGGGGTGGGGGTGTTCGCTCGTGGTGCACACGGCAGGCTAGGGTGGCACAGAGGAGGGCACAAGTGTTGGTTTTTGATGGGGGTGTGTGTGTTTTGCTAATGGTAGAGAGGAGAGGCAAGAGCAGCAGCACAGTGGAAGACGTGAATGCCAGGGGGCTTGCAGGGGGTGCAGAGGGCACACTGAGGGTGGCTGGTCATTCACCGCACACAGAAGAGCTCAAGTCCTGTGTTTTATTATTTCACTTGAGTGTCTATATGACAAACAGAAAGGCTCCCGGCCCAGGCATGAAGCCATCTCTGAATTTTATTTTATTTTATTTAAAAAAAAACTAGAGCCTTGCCTGTGGGCTCAGCTGGCTTCAGTGCTCCCCAGGGAACAGTGGCAAGAGAGCTGCAGGCACCAGTAGGGAGAGGCAGTCCATGGCACCAACCAGTGAAGAAGTTCCCGCCTCCACAGTGCACACCCGGCCTGGCATTTCCCTCTTCACAGCTCGGAGAACAAGGGCTGCTCTCGGGCACTGCTCCGGCTGCCCAGGGCCATGAGGGGGCTGCGCCCAGGGCTGCAGGCAGGAAACTGGGCACTCACAAAGAAGAAGGGGATGTGGCTGATCCTGCCCGTTGACCAACACTGAAAGAGCGAGCGAGAGAACGGGCATGCCGTGTGAGCCTGGGGCCTGCAGGATGGATGTCACCCCCCTGGTCTCCCAGGCAGCTCAAGGACTTCAGATTCGGTCCCCCGTCTCTCCCCCTCCCGCCCCCGGAGAGATGGGGCCAAGAACACCCAAATCCTGACTGGCCAGGCCATGGAGGGGAGTTGAAAGCAGAGGGAGGGGGCTGGGATCAAGAGAGACCCGAACATGTAGTGAGCGGTAGCGCACAGCCCTGCCAGACAAGGGTGCGGAGATGAAAGCCATGAGGGGTGGCGGAAGGTGTGCTCCCTTGGGTGTCCGGGTCCTGGGCAGTTGCTGAGACACCCCAGCCCCCAACCCAGACTGGCACCTTGGCTTGGGGAGACCATCCCAGCCCCTTGAAAAGCATTTGGGTCACAGAAAAACTTGGTGTTTTTGGCTTAAACTCCTGTTTGGGGGGCAGGGTTGGTAAGACCCCATTGCAGAATGTCTCTGGTAGGAGATCAGACATCCTTCACTCACCACAGTCAAGAGGGCCCCCTTCTTAAAGCACGGGTGGAAGGCAACCAGCTGTGCCTGCGCCCCCTCCTCTCCATGTAAGAAGCCACTAGAAAGGGAGGGAGGGAAGAGTGTTAGCAGCAAACATAGACAAGTTATTATGGTAACACCACCTAGGAGTCCCAGTCACAGACAGGGCGCCCCCACCCGCATCAGCCAGGGAAGCTCCCCCAGGCCGACAAGCAGCCATCTCCAAATTTCAGGCAGCTCTCTCTGCTGTGGGTCCATCCCCCACTCCCCAGCCACTCCCAGGGAAGCGGTTACCCTGCCAGCCCAAAGCACTCATGGGGCAGCAATGCGGCCACTAGGGAGGGGGCAGCAGCCAAACATGGGGCCAAGACCCATGGGGCCAAGACCCATGGGGCAATCTCCCCTCTCACACAGGGCTAGGGATTGCTCCCCGTGTTGTGACAGGCGACCGGATGGGCTGGCACAAGAGGTGACCTCTGCTTTCTAAGCATTTGGATTCTGTCCTGCCAGGATGGGTGGGGATCTATGCCCCTTCCAGCAGATCCTCGGGACCCAGTTTCCTGCTCTGAGACACAATGGACAGGTCACATTCAGTTGGGTTCCCTCCCAGACTGGTACCGTGGGCAGGATTCCTGCTTCCCTGGACCTGCGCGCCCCAGACCAGGCACCAAGTCTGAACTGGGCTCAGCAGCTAGAGGTGGCCCTGTCCCAGCTCTGCACCAGCACACTGTACAGAGGGAGGCAGGGGGGATGAGCTGTGCTGGGGCTCCCTCTGTGGCAATACACACCACGGCAAGAGCTCAAAGACGGGGCTGTTGCGGGTTCGAAACACAGCAATGCTGGTGCTGGTCCTGCTCCGGGAAGTTTCAGCATTCCCTGCAAAGGGAGAGAGAGGAAGTGAATGGGCATAATTTCCTTCTGGCCACAGGAAGCAAGGACTGAGCTGAAGGGGGCTGCATGCCCACAGTGGGAGTGCTCAAGGGCAGGCCGATGGGCAGTGGATTGTAGCAGGAAATCAGACTAATGGCATGTTAATAAACTGAAGGTTTTGCTTGTGCCATTAGCAGGAAATGAGGAAGTTCCCAGGAAACAGACACACCTCTCTGCTTCAGTCTTTCCCGAGAACATTTAATCAGCAACACAGGCCGGCTAAACAGGGATGCAAAACCCCAGGAAACATGGGTGAACAGCAATCGGGGCAGGGGAGGATTTGGAGAGTCAGAGGCACTCGCACTCTTAAGTCCCCTGCGACGAGGGCTCAGACAGCGAATCTGTGTCGGCTGTTGCAGTCATGATGGGAGCAGCGCAGTCGGCATGGAGCTCGGAGAGGCCAGCTCAGCGAGAGCCCCAGGGAACAGTCAGGATTGGGGGTGTCCGCCATTTCATCGAATGAATTGGAGGGCTGAGCCCTGCTCCCTTTGCTCTCTGTCTCCCCCCCCAGTGGAGGCGTCCATGGGTCTCCAGGCTCAGCCATCTGGAAGCGTCCCTCCTTGCAACAGGGAGTTCAGTTTCAAATAAGGAACCAGGGCTTGCTCTGCATCCCAGGGGGCTCGTTCAAGTCTTGCCTGCCTGCCTGCCCTCCCTCCCTCCGTGCTTTGGAGAGGGTTCTGGCAGCCTCACGTTGGCTGCTTTGGAGCAGATCGGAGGTGGGTTCTTTTGCATCTCAGACGTTTGTCATTTTGTGCTCTTGGGTCTATGTAGAACACAACACACCTGCCACCTCACAGACAGGGACTGTAGGAAATCAGGGGCACGGGGGGAGGTCCCTCCACTCTGCCCCAGCTTTACCTCTAATGACAGCCGCCAGCCGCTCCCCGCTGGGGTCCCACACCATGGAGTGCACCTCTCCTCCGATCCTGCAGCAGAGAGCAGACTGGGGTGAAGAGAGACACAGACAGGAACCGTCCCAACTCTGCACCCCCTGCCAGTCGCCACAGAGCCCTGAGCAGAGCCACTCACACCCCGTGCATGATGGGGGCTGGCAGGGCAAAGAGGACCACGCTCCCGGCTAAGCAGCTGGCTCAGTCTCTGCCAAGAGGGCTGACTACAAAAAGTGCCCCCTCTTTCTGGTCTCCCTGGCCCAAAGGTCTCACGCTGCAGAGCCTGCTGGCAGCATTGCTGGCTCAGGCACTTGCCTCCCACGCAGGCCCAGGCTCCTCCTGTCCCAACACTAAACCCATCAGGCCACCCCACCCCCGGACAGGGCCTGCCACAAGTCAGAGCAGAGAGGAAAGGGGGAGGCCTGCTCAGTGTCTGGCTTGCCGGTGTTCTCTGCAGAGGGAGATGCCCTCTCTGGTTTTCAGCAAGAGGCACCAGCTGTTGGTTCAACTCCTTTCCATTTCCTGGATCAAGGGGAGCCCAGGGGGAGGGAGCAAAGAGGTTGGAGCCATCCCACCTCCACCCTTCCCGAGTGTCCCCCTGGAACTCGAACTAACTTCCAGAGAGGCCCCTGGGAGAGGAAAGGCTCCCAACCCCGCTTTCAGCGATGCTCTGGCCCCACAGATGGGAGCCTGTTGGAGCCGCAGGCGCCCCAACCCCTGCTCCGTCCCTCACCTCTCCTCTCCGTAGAGTGTCTCAAAGGTCGTCTCCGACAGGTCTGCCACGATGGAGGCCGTTTTCGAGCCCCCAACCTGCCCTTGACGCTCCCCTGAAAGAGACACTCCCAGCAGGTCAGTTCTGCAGCTTGGCCCGGCGGCCAATGAAATCCCAGCGTACACCCCCCTGCCTCAGAGTGGCAGAGGAGGAGCCCCCAGACATCTCAGGCCTCACCGTAGGGGCATGAGCATCCAAGGGAACAAAGGCCTAACAATTCCGTCAATAAAAGTCCTGCCAGAGCAGTCTCCCCCAGCAGCAGCGGGTCTAGCTCTAGAATTCCCCTGCTGGAGAGCCTCCTCCAGGATCTGCTCATGCTGGGCTAGATAAATCAGCAGAGGCGGCCACCCACGTGTCTGGGAGTACCAGAGGGCTCGGGGCTGCGCGACTGACATCTCTGTACAAGAGAGCAGTCTCACACTGCACTGGGTCTTTGGGGATGTTGTAGACACAGTGCCCCACCCACATTGCTGCTGCTCCTTGTAACTGGGATATTACTGTCCACACGCTGGCCTAAGCCAGCATCTCACGCTGTGCATTGCAGAGCAGCTTGGCACGCAGGGAGATGCTACCACGAGAGGAGGTACGTGCCCGGCCCTTCAATTGTTCTGCCCCACAATCACAAGACTCCCTGCTCCTGGAGAATTGTATACACCTGAGCCTGCTCATCTTCTGAAAGTTATGGAAGACCTTGTGTTTAACCAGGCATTTGGCAGTCAGGGATGGGGTTTTTAAGCGTTTTTAAAAAAATAAGTTTTATGTGTTGTACACCATCCTATACAACACATAAGGGTGAGGTACAAGTTTAAATAAATAAGATCAGCCGCATGCTATATCCCCAAGAAGCGATGGCCCTGATACCCCCCTCCCTCCCACAACTGCGGCTCTGAACTGGAAAGGACGTTTGGAATCAGCCAGGGATGTTCAGCCTGAAGGAGGCCGTGGCCACGGAGCAAAGGACAAGGGAGAGCAGGCTTAAGCTGCAGGATGGAGGATGGAGCTGCAGGATGGAGCATCAGACAGCGTCGAGTCCGTTCACTTACATTTTTAAAAATAGGTTTGGTAACCATCTGTCTGGGAGCAGCGCAGTCGGCATGGAGCTCGGAGAGGCCAGCTCAGCGAGAGCCCCAGGGAACAGTCAGGATTGGGGGTGTCCGCCATTTCATCGAATGAATTGGAGGGCTGGTGGCACAGAGGAGGGCACAAGTGTTGGTTTTTGATGGGTGTGTGTGTGTGTGTGACTCCGTTCCTGCCCAGTCAGTCCTTCCCAAGCCCAGCCACCCAGTCTCTCCCTTCAGTCCTGGCGTACCCGGCAGCGCCCCTTGATTGTCGGCCACTTTTCGCAGGTCCACATCTGGGCTTCCCACACCCTGCAAGACGAGACAGGCTGGATCAACACAAGGCCAGCCCCTCTGGGCAGGACTGACCCTGTCTCTTATACACATCTAGATGTGTATAAGAGACAGGGGCAGGGACCTGTCTCTGAAAATCTGTGACTGTAAAGCGCTCCGTACGCCTAGAAGCCCTATAGAAAGGATTAGTAGTAGCCTTTCTGATTCCGAGGTCCCACGCTCCATTGCAGGGAGACAGGATGGGAGCCCTAAACTGAATGCCTGCCCCAAGGACTGGCTTTGGCTGGTGTTTTGTGGCACAGATGGGGGCACACACTGAAATGGGGAAAAGCAGGAGGGAAGGGAAGCTCTAGTCCAATTCCCTGCGGCTGGGTCATTCAGCTGCAGATGCCCTGCTCCCCATAGAGCGGAGTGGCATCCTGCTGCTCTGGGTTCAGAAAAGCCCAGCCTTGTGTATTAGGGCCTAACTCGGCCACTGGCTCCCTTTGTGAGCTTGTGTGGGTCAATCAGCTTCTTGATGCTCCTGTAATGAGGTATAGACAGACCGACCTCCAGCTGGGATGTGCCTGTGAGGAGGATGAGGCAGCATCTCTCCTCTTGGGAAATTTAACCTTAACACCACACCACCCCTGTCTTGCTAACTCACCGCTGTACTCGGAGAAGGACAAGGAGTAAATGACAGACTCCCCTAGGACTGTGAAGAGCAGGCGGCTGCCGTCGGGGCTCCAGCACCCGGTCTGTGGGGAGCAAAGGGGCAGATTTCAAGACAGACCCTGAGCTGCAAACCAGCTCAGAGGGGAGTGAGATGGCGCCATCTTCCTGGGAGTCATATGGCTGAGTCATACGGGTGAGAGCACAGCCTAGACAGAACCACTAGCCCACCCTGCAGACTCAGCCGGACACATCCACACACCCAGCAGCAGCACGGCGACCAGACATCCACACACCCCCAGCAACAGGATGGCGATCAGACACATGCGCACGCAAACACACACACAGCATGGCAATCAGGGACACACACACACACCCAGCAGCAGCACGGTGACTCAGGGCAGGGGAGAAAGCCAAAACCAGGGTCCCGCTGCGGATACAGGATGGGCTGTCGTTCAGCCAGCCCCATTGGCAAAGTGGGACCCAGACAAAAGGGATTTGACGCACATGACTCAGGAATCCAACTCTATTCTCCCGTAAGGAGGATTCCCTGGGGCCCAGCACACGTGCTGCAGGAAAATCTCTGATCTCCAGCCAAGCAAAGCCCAGCGGTTGTGAGGGGAGGGCAGGGGCGCCTTTAGCACCAGATTCAGTGCAATGAGCTGGAAGAGTCTCCACTCCCCTTATCCGGCCTAGAGGCAGGAGTCCATGCAAACAGAGACCTGTTTCTTGTCAGCTGGGTCCTTGCCAACAAGGAGGACACACCTGAGGGAGAGGGAAAGTCACTAGCAGGGCCCAGTGTTGAGCTGGGTGTGTGTGTGTGTGTGACTCCGTTCCTGCCCAGTCAGTCCTTCCCAAGCCCAGCCACCCAGTCTCTCCCTTCAGTCCTGGCGTACCCGGCAGCGCCCCTTGATTGTCGGCCACTTTTCGCAGGTCCACATCTGGGCTTCCCACACCCTGCAAGACAAGACAGGCTGGATCAACACAAGGCCAGCCCCTCTGGGCAGGACTGACCCCAGGAGAATCCTCCAAGCGAGGCAGATTCAGATCCCCTTCCTCAGAATACCGGCCCCCTGCGAGCAGGTATCACAGGCTGAGGATCCTGGCTTCTCCTCCCAGCTCCTGACGCTGCCCAGAACCCCCAAACTCTCTCCTGTGCCTTCCATGATCCAAGGTGCACTATTGACAAGGGAGAGGCCCATCTGCACCCAGTGTCGCTACAGAGCGGGACCATGAGGTCATTTCTCTGTTGCAGAGTGTGGAGGTGGAGTCATTGCCCGAGAAGCACATGCAGAAAGGAGACAGCTTGCCAGAGCCATGGGGGTACAGCAGAGCTTCCCAGGCTGCGGGAGTGGGGGCATGAGACCTTATGCAGGGTCCCAATCCCAACTGCTATTCAAAATACTAGTTTGGCTTTGTTTTGGGGGGGTGGGGGGTGTCACAAGATTGTATTTAGGTCTCAGATAGAGGCCCCAGACAAAGAAAGTTGGGATCTGCCAAGACAGGACTCCAGACTCTGGGCCTGTCTCTTATACACATCTAGATGTGTATAAGAGACAGCACACACCCTGCCCTCACCCACTAGCCGCCACTCCAGTCCCAGAGAACCAAGGAGTTCCAGCTCCCAGACCCCCTCCTGCTCTAACCCACTAGCCCCCACTACCCTCCCAGAGACAGCAGTATTCCTGGCTCCCAGCAACCCTGCTCTAACCCACTACCCTCCCAGAGACCCCAGGAGTCCTGGCTCACAGTACCCCTGCTCTGACACACTAGCTCCCACTCCTCTACCAGAGAACCCAGACGTCCTGGCTCCCAGCCTCCCTGCACTAGCCCCCATTCCCATCTCACCTGAAGACTGCTGAGGGTGTGGCGGCCAGCACTTTGCTGCCATCAGGTGACCAGGCCAAGTTTGTAACTCCGCCTCCTCCGAACCACTGCAGCTGCATGCAGCTCTCTGTGGACACGTCCCACACCTCGATATGGGACAGAGAGCAGAACTGGAGCACGTGCTTTGGGGAGGGGGAGCTGCATGCAAACAGCTGAGAGCCAGGGATGCTCTGTGCCCCCCCACACATCAAAGAAGCCCAACTGCTCCAGAGGGACCTGGGAGCAGAGAGAACCCGTGGATGCCAGAGAGACACCTGCCATTCCGCCGGGCCCTCTAAGGCTGAAATTCCAGGAGCTCTGCACAGCGCATGCCTCACTGGAGGGGGCCACCTCCCACTGGGATCTTGCAGCACCGTGGCCAGACCATCCCATGGAAGAGAGCTAGCGGATACCGATTCACTGCCCTGGTAACTGAAAATGAGGAGAGGCAGCCTCATCCCGCCCACCGCCCAAGACACAGGTCGCAGCCTGGCCCCTCACCGCCCAAGATACATTGCTAGTAGAAACCCACCCACTAAGCTGGTGCCACTGGGGGGGGAAGCGCTTCACCTAAAGCCCATGGGTACTTACGAGCATGGCCGTGTCAACAGGTGACGCAGAGAGCAGCATCCCACCACTGGGAGCCCACGCCAGGCTGGTGACAGGGCTGTGGCCGGGGTGGCTGAGAACCTGGGCGCAGCCAGAGGAAGGCCTGGACAAGAAAACAGGAGGGGCTTGGTCCCTGCAAATCCTGCCCTGGGCCCCCATCCCTTGGAGACTAGGCGCAGTCCTGGTGACCCCATCGTAAAGAAAGGGTGCGGACAAGGGAAGCTGCCACAGACCTCCACCCTAAGAGCAGGCACCTGCGTTCACTGCATTTCCCCACAGTTGCAGCAACAGGAAAAATGCAGAGCATTCAGGTCCCTGCCTATAAGGAGGCTAAAATGATTAGGAAGGAGGCAGCCAACAGGGAATAGGACAGAGATCTGCAAGATCAGAGTGCTTCAGAGAAGCAACTAGGGAACAGTTATTTACCGTCCAACGCAAACAAAATGAAATTTCTTGTTCTCGGTTGATCTGTGGAACTCACTGCCATGGAAGCCATGAAGGCCAATAGCATAACTGGGTTCAGAAAGATGTTAGATAAGTTTGTGAAGGATGGGTTTATCAAAAGCTATTAGCCAAGCTAGGCAGGGGAGATGATGATCACTCCCTAGTAGTCATGAAGCCTCCTGGGCTGGCCACTGGTGTACAAGGACCACTGCTCTGGCCCAGCGTCGGAGGTCTAATGTTCTTACCAGCTGCAGGAGTAGGGGCAAGAACACCTGTCTAGAACTATCCCTGGCTCAAACTGGTCTCAGAGAGTTCTCTGAGGTCAGGAGCAGCTGCACTGGCAGCTTCGAGCTCTGCAGCCAGGTCTGTTCAATGCTCCCCATTACCTTGTGGACAGAGAGGTAGGGTCCAGATGCCAAACCAGCACGCAGCTCTGGCACGCTACGGCCAGGATGGAGGCACACAGCGGCTTCCACGCCATCGCCGCCACGTGTCTCTGCAAGCGGTGTTTGAGGATGGGGATGGTTGCACTGGAAGAGAAAGAGGACAGTGAGACAAGCGTCAGGAGGGCAGACTAGAAGATTGAGCAGACTCTTTATGAAGTCTCCCTCAGAGCAGGTTTCTCCCAGACTCAGCCCAGGCACATGTGATTGTCAGAACATCCCAAAGAACTACAATTCCCAGCATGTCTGCTCTTAAAGGGCCCACAAGCCAAATCAGGAGCGGCGAGGCTCTAAGACTGGTTCAAAAGCCTCTAGAAGGGAAGCAGAGGCATCCGTGGTTTGCAGCAGCCAGAGAGACTTGCAACGTCAAGACCCCAAACAGCCTTTCTTCTGCCAACAGCTGCTCGTGAGATGCAACCCGACACTCCTCACCTGTTGGCGTTGTAAACCCGGATGGAGTCGTCCAGCAGCGCCACTGCAAACTTGCTGGTGTGAGGGTGCCAGCTGAAGGCACGGACTGAGCAGCCTGCCCTGGAAACAAGACACTGTGCCGTCACTGAGGGGCGAGAGACGCAAGGGAGAGACTCACAAAGGACTAGACTTTGGATAGCTCAATTCCCAGCAGGGGGGCTCAAAATGTGTAAGCCGGGGGTGTCTTTCCAGAGGAGACTTTCAGTCTCATGGTACCACTAAGACAGCTTCCCTAAGTGCATGTGCAGGGGGTGAAGGCAGGGCATGCTAGAAGATCCTCCTCCTTCCCACATCTTGTTGCAAGGCTTTGTGCATCTCTGTCTCTCTAGCTGCTCCAGCTCCTAACCAGAGGTAGCTGCATTTCCATGGTGCTTTACAGTGCATGTCTAGCGCAGGTTGCCCTGCAAAATCCTTCGGTAGGAAACATGCAATGTAAACATCCCAGAGACGGTTATTCTGAATCCCCTCACAGGCCAACAAGCCCAGAAACCTCCCTCCTATAGCGGCCAATTCGAAACCCACAAACAGAAAGGTGAACTTGCCCCAGTACGGAGCTCTGAGCAACTGGGGTGCACACATGAGCTTTTAATGAGCTTCTAAAAAACTGACCCTTTAGACTCGCCCCGAATACAAGGATAGAGGCTACTTATTCCCCACATCCAACATGGAGCTGGTTCAACTCTCTCAGAAGCAAAAATTGTCGACCCAGTTACTCTACAGCATTCAACGCAATGCCTCTTTCTGTATTTACCCTCTGCAACAGCCCCACTGTGAGGGGATTATCCCAACAGTGATCAGAGGCAGGGTCTCTTGCCACAGGTCACAGAGAGGTTCTGTGGCAGAGCTAACAACTCCAGTGCTCTACTCACCGGACAATACATCCACTTCACTTACAATACCCAGATGTGGTCGAGGACACTGTTCATTCTCCTTTCCATAGCACTTCCAGACCGTACCTAGTTCCCCCTTGCAACGCTGCAAGGCAGGTTATTATTCGTCCCATTTTACAGCTGGGAAACTGACCCTGAGAGACAGTTACTTGCCCAAGGCCACACAGCGAGTTCATATTTTTATTGATTTAGCCCACACAATCCTGAGTGGCTAAGACAGGGTTTGAACTCTGCTCTCCCAGGTCCAAGTCCAGAACCCCATCCATCAGGCTCTGAAGCAGCAAGGATCTAGGCGGATATTCAGAGCTATGGGGAGTGTCGGGGGGGGGGGGGGGG
>QEPC01003806.1:613333-623356 GCA_003113815.1 Sphenodon punctatus | reverse complement strand
GGGGGGGGGGGGGGGGGGGGGGGGGGGGCGCTAGCAATGCAAAATAGTCTCTAATTTGAAAAGGAATAAACTGCAGCTGGGAAGGAAGGATCCAGGGCGCCATAAGGCGTTGGTTACTAAGGCCTGGTCTCAATTCGAAGAGTTCTCTTAGGAGCTCCAGCCTACCCCATCACTTTCATCTAGAATTTCAGCACAGCACACATGGAATTCTGGTTAAAGGGAGCAGTACAGCTCAGAGACCCACCGCCCAGGACTTACCAATCGACTGCTTGCGAGAACTCCGCAATCATGTCCTCGCTCCGCAGCTTTGAGGAAAGGACAGGAAAAAAGAGAGTTAGCGCTTTATGAGGAAACTGTCAGCACTCATGCACATGCCCCAGGCAGGAGGGCAGCTAGCTGCTCCTGGAAGGGTATTAGTGCCACAAAGGGGAAGGAACCAACTCTACCAGTCCCCTCTTCGTTGGCCTCCGGAACAAACTATCAGAGTCATACACAACAACCTCCATGAAAGACACAAGGTCAAGAGCAGTTTGATTCACCACTGGAAATGCACCAATCAAGGCGAAAGAAGCCCCCTGCCCCCATACCCAATCCTGCCATCCTCTAGACACTCCCCCCACAACCCTTTCCCCTTCACCTTTCACACACATTCCAAAATTTCAATTGAAGTTAAGGGTTAACTCCAGCACTATGGACTCGAGCACAAAAATCTGTTCCTACAATCATTTAATCTATCTAAAAAAAAAAATTTTAATGATTATTTTAATGATTGTTTAATCATATGTTTATTTGGTGGGGTGCACTATAAAAATAAAATCATTACTGTTATTATCTTTGTTGTTCTTCAATGCAAACTATTTGTAATAGGCATGAGTCCCTAAGGTTATTGCCTATAAGATGCTAAGAAGGGGCTTGGAGACCTGGCTGGAAAGGATATATCTATAATAATAATAATAATAAGTTTATTGTATAGCCAATGGCTTTTACAATCAAACAAGGGATATATCTATATACGAGAGATTTTTGTGCCTAAGGCTGTATGTGTGTCGAAGACTGCATACTAGAAGTGGAGACTGTATAAAGTACTGAAGGACTCTAAATAGAAGCTAATTCCCTAAGACACTGATTTTGGGCATCGATCCCGACAATACTCACCCACAGACAAGCCTAATCCTGTAGCATTTCTTTTCCAGTTCTATTTGGTTCTTTTTGAGAAGGGGACAAACAGCACACAACACTCAAGAGCCAGGCGCCCCGTATCTCAAACAACGTACTAGGGCTAAAGTTATTCCACAATTACTCTATGGCATCCAGGTGTGGGGGGCCCAGTTCCTTAGCAAACTCAAAACCCCACAGAATGCTTTTGTAAGGTCAATTTTGCAGGTCCCCCGTGGTGCTCCGGCGGCTCTGCTTAGAGCCAAAACAGCTTCCCGTCCCATTGCCTCCTTGGCTATGGGAGCGTTTCTAAAGTTTTGGGTTCAGCTTCTTTTCCAGTCGCATGAACCCCTTTCCCAGGCCGCATTTGGTATAGCACGAGAGGGTCCCTGGGAGAGAGGTATCTGTGATTGTTTAGCTCAGTTGGGCTACCCACAGGATTTTTTTGCCCATTTGGATTGTAGTAGGGGCTTGATCAAGTCAAGAATTGAGGATCAGGAGCATCAGCTTAGAAGGGAGGCAATAGCTAACCAATGGGTGGCAGCTATTTATCATTTATTCCCCTGGAGCCCCAAAGGAGCAAATTATCTTATGTCCTTGGATGCCAAACTAAGAATTCCCTTTCCCCTGGCCAGATTTAATTTATTCCCCTCTGCTGTTTTGTGGGGCAGATATGTGGGTCTCCCATATAAATTGAGAGTTTGCCAATTTTACAATCCCCCTAAAATTCAAACTATTGGTCATGTCATTCTAGACTGTTCACTGTACAAAGATTTGTGAACTTGATTGGTGGAACCGATAGTGAATGGAATTCCTCCATGCAGCCAGGAGATGTTATTAACATGCCTTCTGGCTGATAGATGCGGTTATCACTCACTGAAATTCTGCTGCACAAAATTTGGCTACACTTACAAAGGTGGAATGCTCTGCTTGGCCAATCCTAAGTATGAATCGTTCTTCATTCCTTGGGAAATTTTGGAATAAAGTTTAATTTTGAAGTGCTGACTTTATGCCCTTTTGGTATTTTATTATGATCTTAAGTCAGCCTGTGAAGGTTACAAGATCAAATACTAGCTGAACGCAAGTCCTAGACTGATAAGATATTATATTTATTAAGAGGTATCTTCCAAAAGTTCTATTCATGGGATGTATTGCATGATTTAATTGTATTTTGTTTAATTTGTTTGTTATTTTATGGTGAATGACATAGCCAAACCAATAAATATTTGAACTTGAACTTTTTGCAGGGGACACACAATGTAGATCTGCTTCTAAACACATGTGTATACACATGGGTCACTGGAATTTAATAAAAACACTCCTCTACCAAACAACTTACAGTCTAAGTAGACACGGCAAAGATTAGGAGAGGGAACGCGTTGCTCTCCAGGAACAGAACTCAGGTCCCCGACTCCTGTCTACAAATTGCAGCCCTTCAAGCTGTACCTTCTGCCCCCTCATTGTAGCCTAGACTGCCTGCAGTCAGGTCACGTAATTGAATTCAGTGCAGAGAAGTCCCATACTTCACATAGATACCGGATAAAAGAACCAAGAACCCAGCTACTCAGCCGATTCTTGCAGGCAGGCAGCCACTCCAAGGGTGAGATTTCTCTGCTGCTGCTTCGCTTAGACAGCCTTTCGCTGCACCCCCCTTGTAAGGAGCTCTACTCAGGGGGAAGCCATGGGTGTTTTTAGACAAACACCTCCCCACCCATCATGCATGTTGCAGGGCTGCATAGGGCACCAATGTGACCCTGTAACATGCATGATGAGTGGGGAGGTGCTTGTCTAAAAAAACCCCATGTCATTCTGGGTGTAAGAATTAGACTCCGGGGACAGCTGCTCTCAGCACACCAGGCAAGACAAGGTTTAGTCCAGACTCACCGTGCTTAGGTTACGCTCAGCCTGGCTTTGCCAAAGCACACTCCGAGGGCAGGAATGAAGAGTGCTGTGGAAGGTTACATTTCAGCCATGCTGCTGGCTGGGAGCTTACGGGGCTACCTCAGTCACCGACGGCTGTCAGAACGTCACCGCGCAATGCTACAAAAGAAGGTCGGCACCGGACAGCGAGTTCCCCACCGGGCTGTCTCTCATTCCACCCAACCAGAGACTGTTCCAGAGATAGGAAGCCCACTACCCCTGCACCAAGCGGTAACGCTCGGCCAGCCAATGTACCAAACCTACTGGTCTGCTCTGGGCAAGTCCTGCCACTCAAGAGCACTCACCGATAAGTGGGGGAAGAGGGAGCCGTGGAGCGAGGAGACCCAGTGGCACACGGCCAGCGTGCAACGTGATCCAGCTTTCATCCAGTGGAGAGCTAGAGGGGAAGACGGTCACCGGGATTAAAGTAAGATTTGGGCAGCTGCTGGATTGCCTGCCTCTTAAATTCATTGTTTCCAACACTGAGGGGGAGGGGTGAACCTTAGGATCATCTAGCCTGGCCCCTTGTATGCATGGGCTGGGGAATTTGGAATTAGCTTTCATAGAGAAAGCCAGATTCAGCTCAAGAACACCAAGCATTCCCTCCCCCGCAGGATTTATGTTCTTTCACTGAAATTGATTTAACACGACTTCCTGCCACTGACTCCCTGAATTGCAGAAGCCCCAACTGCTATTGGGCATCTCTGCCAGGTGCCAGCGTCTGCATGCAGAGCTCAGCCTTCTTCCCCATCCCATGCAGGCCATGTTCTTCTCCTCCGGTTTGCTGTGGGGCCCAAGTAAGATTCCAGGATGGTCTGGGCAATCCCACAGCAAGACCCAACCTCTTGGGAAGGGACAGCCATACTCCTGCTTTAGGGGAGCCTGGCCCCCACCCACAGAGATTACCTGTGGCGGGGGCTGGAACAGGACACTGCTGTGCAGTGCTGACCAGAAAGTGCTTCCAAAGCAGCAGCACCGAGCCAGTAGCATCTAACCGTCCCCATGTTCACCCCTTGAAGTGGAAGCAGGATTCCACAGGCTGCCCTGACACAGCCCCGCCACAGTCTCCTGTCACTGCAACCCCCAACGGCTTTCACTCCAGCTCAGACAGAACTGGATGAATTTCGTTCCCTGTGAAATGAACTAAAACCAACAGACTTTGCTTTTGCAGAACATTCCTTGCTGCAGCAGTAACAACTCACCCTCTGCCAGGCTGCAAGGGGAGCGCAAAAGGGCAGCAGAGAATGATGATTAATAAGCAGCTACTGCCATAGAAAACAAGTTCCACAACCCCCAGCCCTCTTCCCAATGAGGAGACAGGGGCTGCAGGAGGGACTCCTCCCTCCTGAGGTTAAGGGATCGAGGCAGCATGCATATGCTGAAACAGCTACCTAGTTCCTTTGCAACATGGATCCAAGGCTGCTCCCCTGTCCCCTGGTCAGCGTCTCCTTCCTCCTCTGCGTTTGCAACCTCATGTAGAACTCCAGACACTCCCACCTCACGCCTGGGGGTGGAAAACGCTGTGAATCTCCCCAAGGGCTGGAGCAGCCTAGAGCTGACACCACAAACCCTGCAGGGGCGGCACACAACTACCTCTGCCCTCACCTCGCCTCCCTCATGTGCCTTTAGATCACGATCAGCACAAAATACAAGGCAAGGTATGTGGCTGCTCTCAAGTGTCCAGAGCCTCCTCATGGATCTGTAAGTCGGAGCCAGGTACTCCTGGTTAGCAAGGCCAAGCAGGAAGCCTCCCACTATGGAAGTGGCCAGTACCCATTCCCTGTTTCCCAGAGATCCTCCCTTCCAAGCCCAACCCTTTGGACTACCACAACACACCCCAGCGCTCAGCACCCTTTCTGTCCCAAGAATCCTAATGGGTGTCTTAGGACAACACAGGCAACAAGGGGTGTTTAACAGGATCGGCGGCTGCTGGAAGTCAGCTCAGGGGGCTCAGAAAGACCGAAAGGAGCTAAACAGTATGGGCTCTGAATTGCCAGCTATGCAGCTAGCAGCCACCTGAGCGCAGACAGACAGACAGGCAGGCGCTGCTCACTCACTCACCAGGCACTGATGCACCTCTTCCAGAGTGTCTCCCGATGGTGGATGAAGGCAGGTTTCGTGCTGTGCTCCAGACGGCTGTGGGCTTTCAAGGTCTCTTTGGGGATGGTCAAGACAGGCAGGTCCTCCAGCTGCGAGCAAGCAAGGAATCAGGGTTGGAGCCAAGGGCACAGAAGCTAACTCTGTGTAGAGCCACCGGCCTTTGCAAACCATTGGTGACAAATGACCTGTTGTTCTCCAGTAACGGGGTTGCAATGAGTGCACAGAAGCCAGGTCCCTCCTCACAGCAAACTGCTACTTTCCAAGGAGCAAACTAGCTGGCTGGGCTGCTGTCTTAGAAGCAGCAGCTCTACAAAGTCCTAACCCCAATTGTTGTTGTTGTTATTATTTATATAGCGCCAGCAGTGTATCTAGTATTGCATAATCAATAGTTATAGGCAGGTCCCTACCCCAAGGGGCTTAAAAGCTAAGAGAGACGGGGGAGATGAACATCAGGAGAGACAAGGATACATGCATGAGATGGCCCTATCCTCCAGGTCTTCACCTACACCCTTTGTCAACAAGTTCCACAATCTAATGGGGTGCACCGAGTGGGAAAAAAAGCATTATTCTGTTTTAAATCTGCTGCTAGGTACTTCCACAGAGTCTCCCCTAGTTCTAGTATTATTGGAGAAAATAAAAAAAACAAATCCCACGAGTTCCACTCATGATTTTATAAAATTCTATCCAATCCCCTCTTAGTCATCTCTTCTCCAAGCTGAAGAACCCCAACCCATGAAACCCACCCTACCCAGAATTAGTGTAGGGCAGATTACAATAATTAAAAGAAAAGTCTCAGCTCCCACATATAAAACAAAATCTTACCCATCTCCCCTGCTCCTATTCCTTTGTCCTCCTCTCCCCTGCCCTCACCTCCCATTCCTAGAGGAGTCATGGCTAATCCCAAACACCCTCCTGTCACTTCCTCTGTCTCTCCTCAGGGGAGTCTCCTAGCACCCCTGCCCCCACAAACTCTAAATATGAGCCCTCCACTCCCAGCTCCAGGGGGAGCAACCCACCCCAATGCAGGGCCCCTAAACAGCAGAGCTAAGAAACCACTCACCCAGCTAAGAAACCACTCACCTGGCCTTGAAAAGCAAGTGGGAGTTTCTCATAGCTGCGCTCGGAGACCAGCACGTTATTGAATTCGTAGAGGGTGACATTGCCAGGAGGTGGCAGGGGTGGAAAGAGCGCCAGGGAACACATTCTGGAAAGGGGAGAGACAGTGAATGGGGGAAGACTGGCACACTGCCCCCTCCCTGAATCAGAAGGTGGCACCATGGTGGGGCAGAATACTCCACCACACAAAGCTAGGATGGAGTTGATTACACTAAGCTGTAATTTCCAATCTATTCACAGTCTCATCTATGGGAAGGGGGCTAACACAGTCTGCACCCAGGCCTGCCCCTGACAGTGTGCAATGTGCCGAGAAAGGACTACTCAACACAATACCCCCTCCCCCTATACACTATGGGTGGGCTGCGGGGGGGGGGGGGAGGGAGCTCCCCAGCTACACCCCTAGTTTCCTGTGCGGGAGCTGCATGGGGGAAGGGAGCTCCCCAGCTACATCCCAAGTAGCCTGTGCACTCTGTGAGGATCTACATAGGTGGGAAGGGAAGCCCCCAACTACACCCATAGCCCCCCCTGTGCACGTTGGGGGGCTGCACGGAGAAAATAGTATAGGAAAGGGAAGTCCCCCAGCCCCTCCCCGTGCACTGTGGAGAGGCTGCCCGGGGGAGACCCCCAACTACACCGTCAGCCCCCTATCCCTCCACCCAATTAATGGGTGGGGGGGAGAAACCCCACCTGTGCACCGTGGGGGGCTGCAGAAGGGCGTGATGCACTCTGGATCGGCTCACCTGGTTGTGGCTATTCCCGGGCACGATTCAGACAGCGTCTACGGCTTCTCGCGCAGGACATGCCGCTTCTATTTCCTGAACGCGTTTCCAATCGCGCTCGCGCGCCCCCTAGCTACGCCGGCCGGAAGAGCGCGTAGATGTCCAAGAACTGGGGGATTAAAGGGGACGCGGCCGCAATTCGGCTGGGAGGGGTGGAACCTTTTTTTGTTCTGGTTGCCAGTGCAGCCTCCTCCCTATAACCATTCGTCCCCATCTGCCTAGTCCTTCGGGAGCGATGGTCCCTGGTGCACAAGATGGAATGCAGCCCCCTGTCCCCACTCCCACCTCTACTAACAAGGGACCCTGAGCCCAGGTTCTTTGTCCCCTCAGCAGCAGCTGCCCCCCCCCAATCAATAGGAGTCCTGCTCTGGGGCGGTGTCATGAGACGAGACACTGGCAGCAGGTGTTTGTGGCGGGAATGAGATTGTAATGTCTCTGGTTCTTCTCGGCATCCTTAGGGGAGCAGAGTTAAGGTTGTGTGGGGAGCAGTCATCTTGCAGCAGCTGAGGCCCCGTGCTTTGGAGGGACAGGAGCAGCCCAGGGCAGTGATGAGAGTTTGTAATAATCTCAGCCAGCATCAGGCCCTGTGGGGCTGAGGGCCAGGAATGCTGGAAGGTGCAGAGGGGAGATAGTGGAGTTCCTGGTGATGTGAGTACCTTGCATGGGGCCTGTGGCTTAAAAGGGTATGAAGGGGTCACAGGTGTTTAGGTGCAGGTGGGTGTGCGGCAAAGGAAAGGCAGGTATCAAGTTACTGTTCACACAGGCCTCTGCTCCCCACACACGCCCTCTTGGGCACAGCCCTTTTCCCTGCCCCGCGTCCATGCGCTGACCTACCCCACAGGTCTGTGTGTAGCCTCGACACAGCCATCTCTGTGGGAATGCACCTGTCTCGCTGTGGTGCATGTGTATATTTGCATGACTGTGTACAGGTGCCAGTCTAGAGTTCTGTGTGTTGGTGTGTCCATGTGTGGCCATATTCAGGGTTCAGACCTACCACATGGCAACTGCCCTGAGCCCAAATGTTTTCTCTGCTTCTGGGGCAGCCACAGTGTCTCCCATTGCGCAGGGCAGTGCCAGCATGACCCCCATAGGACTTTGCAGAGGGTGCCCCCAGAGGAGGGGATGCAACAGGGGGTGGGGTGCATTTTATCTTTGACCTGTGTAACAGTCATAATGAAACCAACATACACATCACATGTATGTTCTCAAATTACAACTATGTATTTATTTATTTTCTGGATTTATACCCTGCCCCTCCTGACAACAGCTCGGGGCGGTTTCCAGCAATAATAATACATAAAATACATATAAAACCATTTAAAAACATCAAAAACCATTCAAAATATAAAACAGGGCCTAGGATTAGCATCGTATAGCCATGTTTGGTGTCATAGGAAAGTTGTTACCTTTGCCAAAGAAAAGTAAAAATATTAAGATGGGAAGAACGGGTCAAAAGAATCGTTTTAAGCATATGAACTTAAGGAGATTATTTTAATTATTCAAGGATCCAACAATTAGTAGGAAGCCTGCCTATGCTAAGAGATTTAGGAGAAGGAAAAAAGATAGGGATGACACTTGTCTCTCTGTATCAGAGAATAAGGCTCTTAGAAACTCTACATCCTTTAAAGGAAAACAGAGGAGCATGTCTCAGGGAGTTCAGCTTAATTATTCAGTCTCTAATAGTTTAGTTAGTGACTTACAGACTTCTATTGGTCTTAATAGCATGACCCGTCAGTTTAGTAGCCCAGGGCTCCCAAGTTAGGGATTTCATCATTTCAGATACATACAATACTGTGACGAATAAGAGTCCTGTAAAAGATAATTTAGGGCAAGTTAGTGACCAACAGTCAATTTCCAGCTGGAAACTGCTTTTGAAGCGCAGGCAATCGGTTTTTTCAAATTACCCTAAGCCTTCAGGTTTTCTATCACAGCTAGATCAGACTGAACATCTATTGAAACTTATTTAAAAAGTAACTTTCAATACTGTCGCCTTTACTGAGATCAACAGATTGAGTATCGTTTTATAACTATTCAAGAGTTAGAGCCTTAGTTACATTTGAGTCTGATCAGGTCAGTCAAAGAATTTATGCTCTTAGATCACTATTTGAGAGGTTGGGCATTCAAGTTGATAGATATTTTCAGAATCAGGATCAGCCCTTCTTGATCCAGAGGACAGTAGGCTCAGATAAATTTCCAGTTATCAGTAAGGCTATAACCAACTCAAGCCATCTGGTAGATAATTTACAGGATTGTAGTTCTTCCAGATGCTTAGAAGCTGACAGACCTTTGCCACAGGTAGTAATGTTACCTGAGAAAGGATGTTACCCAAGGAAGGATTCACCTTAGATGATGGTCAAGAATGTAAAAGTATTCTTTCATGCACTCAGGAAACTTTGCCTTCCCACTGCTGTTGATTCTGTTAGGTATGAAATGAAGGATAAGGCAGAGCAGCAGCCTCTGAGTGAAATTAACCAAAGACTAAATTTGAGTGTGAAGGGAATAGAGCAGCAAGAGTTAGACTCGTTAATCATTAGTGAATTTGGAGAGGATGAGTTGGGACTAATAAGATCTTTTGGGACTTACCCAAAGATAGTTCAGGATCGTATCTGTCAGACTCCGAGGTACGGAGCCGTGGGGGAAACCAAGGAGGGACAAGGAAGGCCAGAATTACCAGGTTCCAGGGGACGGAACTGGGGAGAGGGACACAAAGAGGGAGGAATCTAGGCCTGGACACCGGGGGGAAAGGGTGGCCCCAAGGCGACCCTCTGAAACCTCTGTCGCTCTCTTGCGCCCGAGAGATTAGGTACTCAGCAGCATTACCAGGCATCCTGGGCTAAGAAGGTACACGACTCATCATCGAGGTCAGGGTCCGGAGCCAAGGGTGGAACCCACCACAGGGATGTTGGCAGGTTACCCAATACCCTGGAAGCAGGGGGAAACTAAGCATAAGCTC
>QEPC01003806.1:578688-589510 GCA_003113815.1 Sphenodon punctatus | reverse complement strand
CCCCCCGCGCCCGGGGGGGGGGGGGGGGGGGGGGGGGGGGGGGGGGGGGGGGGGGGGCGGCACTGGCTGGTGGGGAGCGCCTAGCTACACCAGTCCCAGCAGGGGGCACTGTAGGGAGCTGGGTGGGGTGCTGGCTGTGGGGGGAGCTCCCAGCTACTCCAGTCCCAGCAGGGGGCGCTGTAGGGAGCTGGGTGGGGTGCTGGCTGTGGGGGGAACTCCCAGCTACTCCAGTCCCAGCCTGGTATTTACACAGCTGGCGGGTGGATAGCTCTCCCTCTGTGGGGCAGGACGGCCCAGTAGTGTCTGCAAAGCTTTCTGCTTTGATCCCCAGTGGGTAGAACCAACTCCCCCCTGCGCCTGCCCCCTTGCTCCAGTATCTGCCTTTGCCTCTCCCTGTCTGGGGGTCTGATCTGGGAACTCTTCATGGGAACTGGGGTGGCACAGAGGGGTCTGCCAGTACTTGTGTGAGTGTGTGTGTGTGTGTGCGCGCGCGCTTGTTTCTGTATTGTGCACGTGTGTGTGTGTGTGTCTGCAGGCCAGAGACAGTGTGGTGTGTTCGTGCATGCCCATTCATGCTTGTGTGATTTCAGCCATATTCGGCAGAAGGGCAGACAGCCCCACAGGTAAACAGAGCAAGCATTTCATCCCAACAGGCAGGCACCCCTGGAGAGAGTCTGGTCTCGTTTTGCAGCTGACAAATCGTGCTGACCCATCCTGTGCGGGCAGCGCCTCTTGGGAACCAGGCTTTGTTCACTCAGAGGTTGGCTGCCCAGAGCAATGGTTCGTTAAGAAAAGTCCTTCTCCGGCCTTGTAGCTGCAGCCGAGCCCCCCTGGAGTCAGGAGCAGCACCGGGACACATCTGTCCGAGTCTGCAGAGAGCCTTCCTGGCAAGGGGGCCAGCCTGGGCCAGGTGTCATGGCGATCAATCACTGGGCAAATGGGGGTCCTGGGAAGAGTCGATACCTGTGGTTGACCTGGAAATCCGAGCCCTTGCAAGGTCCATGCTGGGATTGGGCTGGGAGCCCAGGGAGTGAGGGCCAGGGGGTGTGGGGTGAGGGAAAGGGAAGAAAGCAGAGCCCAGGGGGAAATGAAGCCAGTCTGGCTTCCTTCTCCACAGAACATGAGCAGCACAGAGGCTCATGGCGCCAAGACTGCCCAGGCCCCCAGGGGACACAGCCTGTGGCTGGAGAGGGACAGACGCTGGGCCCTGCCCCATGGAGCCTTGGTTTGTTTGATGGGTTAGGGTTACTGCCGGCTTGGCTTCGCCAGTGACTCATTGGGTGGCCTTGGGCCAGACGCTTCTCCTTGCTGGGCCAGAGATTCCTGAAGGAGCATTCAGTCCTCGCCTTCTGCTAGTGAGGGGCCTGGGGACACGGTCATCTCTGGGGAAATCCAGTCCCAATTGCTTGCTGAAGGGAGGGTGGTAGGGAGTTGGGGCTGTGGGGGGAGTTACCAGCTAATCCAGGCCCAGTCTCTCCCAGCAGGGGGCATTGTAGGGAGTGGGGCAGGGACGCTGGCTGTGGGGGGAGCTCATTTCTGCTCCAGTCTCAGTAGGGGGCGCCGTAGGGAGCTGAGCACAGGGTGCTAGCTGTGGGGGGGAGCTCCTTGCTGCTCCAGTCCCAACAGGGGGTGCTGCGGGTAGCAGGATGGGGTTACTGGCTGTGAGGGGAGTTCCCAGCTACTCCAGTCCTAGCAGGGGACTCTGTAAGGAACAGAGTGGGGGCGCTAACTGTGGACAGAGGTTCCAGCTACTCCAGTCCCAGCAGGGGGTGCTGTAGGGGGCAGGGTGGGGGCTCTGGCTGTGGGGAGAGCTCCCGGCTACTCCAGTTCCAGCAGGGGGCTCTGTAGGGAACAGAGTGGGGGCACTAACTGTGGTCGGAGGTTCCAGCTACTCCAGTCCCAGCAGGAGGCACTGTAGGGAGCAGGGTGGGGGTGCTAGCTGTTGGGGTAGTTCCTGGCTACTCCAGTCCCAGCAGGGGGCACTGTAGGGGGCAGGGTGGGGGCTCTGGCTGTTGGGGTAGTTCCTGGCTACTCCAGTCCCAGCAGGGGGCAGGGTGGGGGCACTGGCTGTTGGGGTAGTTTCTGGCTACTCCAGTCCCAGCAGGGAGCGCTGTAGGGGGCAGGGTGGGGGCTCTGGCTGTGGGGAGAGCTCCCGGCTACTCCAGTCCCAGCAGGAGGTGCTGTAGGGAGTGAGGTGGGGGCACTGACTGTGGGGGGAGCTCCTGGGTACTCCAGCAGGGGGCGCTGTGGGGGGGGGGCAGCTGGCTGTGAGGGGAGCTCCTTGCTGCTCGAGTCCCAGCAGTTGGAGATCAGGGAGTGGGGCAGAGGCGCTGGCTGTGGCAGGAGGTCCCAGATATTCTGGTCCCAGCAGGGGTGCTATAGGGAGTGGGGCTGTCATAGCCTGTGCCGAGAGCTCCCGTCTGTTCTAGTCCCAGGCCCTATCACTGGGGATGTTTTTGACCCCCTGTCAACGGTGTTTGTCCACCCAGCCAGAGAGGGGCAGTGCATCCTGGAAGTGGAGGGCACCCATGCCCAGGTCCGATTCCTTAGGGCTGGCATGCGCCAGGACGCTCTCTTGAGTGCCAGGAGTTACAGTCCCGGCCAGCCTGCCGGCATTGTCCATAATTGCTGCAGTCCCTTCTGATGGGAGCTGTCTCTCCACAAAGCCCTTTTGTGCACTTGCGACAGCCGCCCGGACAGAAGGCCTTTGTTCCAGTGGGACTCGGGGAGCTGGGAGTGACAGGGAGAGGGTGGGTGGCTTTGGGAGACTTGCTGCGATTCCCTCCAGTCCCCCACACGGCCCCTCGCTGCCCTCTTGAGGCTGGAAGCCACAGAGATATGGGAGCCCAGTAGGGCTGCCTGGACGCCCCACTACCCCCAAAGCGGGCGAAGGCCTCAGAATGTAGCCTCCCCACCCGATGTCAGAGCCAGGCAGGGTAGCCATTTGGGGGCTTCATCCTATCATCCCGCCTGTCCCCTTGTGAAGCTGTGAACCATCCACCCTGCTGGCCCCAAGAGGCCCAGCTCTTCCCATTAGGGATCAACGGACACCTACCCTATGGGGCAGGAAGCAGGACCGGCCTTAGAATTTTCAGGGTCCAGCGCAAAAATAAAATGGGGGGGGGGCATTGCCCTGTTCTCCATGGCCTGCCCCCCCCCTTTAACATGCCCCCACCCCATTGACCCTTTGAAAAGGAACAGGTTTTGCCTTGTGTTTAAGATGCCCAAGTGGCCGTTGCTCTTGCGGGACCCTAAAGACTATTGCATTTGGGGGCCCCTGGAAATGCAGAAAGGCATGGGGGCCCTTGGCCCTGGCATGAGGGCACGGGCTGAACAGCAGTGTGGGCCAGTGAGTACAGCATGAATGGGCATGGCAGCCCAGGTGCTGGGGGTCTGTGCCAACTCTGCTGTTAACCAGCTGCTGCCTTTGCTTGTTCCGGCTGGCAGCTCTGTCAGGGCCGGAAGCTCTGCCCATCTCTGGGGCACGAGCTGCTCCTCTCATGCAGGTAAAGAATAGGGGGTATCTGTGCACACCCCCTACACATACTGCGGTCTCCTGGGCTGACTGGTTGAGGCTCCGGTCCCCAGGACATATACACACACAGAGACACATATGCTCCTGGCCCCCTCTCTTGCCAGCCCCAGACAGCCTGGCCTTCTCTCTCTGATCCCAGCAAGGGGCCGGTGCCAGGCAGAGGTCATGGCTTCCTGTGCCACCAGGGAGCTGTGCAGCAAATTCAAACCAGCTGTGCGCTCCCTTGGCGTGGATCCCGCCCCCCCCCCCCCCCCCCAGGATGGGTTTTCTCTCTCTCTTATTTCGGGGAAAGCTGAGTAAACAGCATCCGCTTTTCCCTTTGTTTCTAGATAAAACCTGCCAGCCTCACCCATGAGAAAGTGATGGGTTCCTGGTTGCAGAGCCTACTGCCTGCCCCACTCTGCCTGCTGGGCACTGGGTGGCACCAGCTCTGTGCAAACCTGGCTTCGAATGGGACTTTGTTCCCAATGTCCCCCCACCATCCAGGCAGGAGGAGTCCAGTGCTAACCTGACACGGGCAGAGCATGAGAGGTATGGGATGCAGCTAAGGGTTCATCTGCCATGGGGGTCGCAATCCCAGTAGCCTCTGCTAGACTTGGCCTGTCTTGTCCTTGTTGCTGGGGTGGATTGGGGTCATGCAGGCAAATTTGGGGAACCGCTGCCCCAAGAGCCAACCCCAGCAGTGTCGGGAGATGGGGTATCCTTGGAGGGCCCCCTGCCAGCGTCTGCAGAAAGAGGCAATTCCAGGCCCTCGTGGTACTCCAGAGGGGGTCCCAGGAAAAGAGGCCCCCAGAGACCCTCCCCAGGGCAGCAATGGGCACTTGCAGCCTGAGCTTTGGAAATTCCTTACTGACCAAATAAATAGAAAATCAACTCCCCGCCTCCCCTCTGCTCCAGTGAACAAGAAAACCACCGCCGCAGCCCAGGGCATGGTGACTCACTCAGGATCATTATCCCCGAGCAGTTGGGGGGGGGGGCGTCTCAGGCTTTCTCCCACCCCGTCGCAGGTTTTTAGGAACTCATCCCTCCTGCTGCCCATCCTGCCTGGCTCTTGGTAATGGGTGCACAGCCCGGCACCCAGCCGGCAGCACTCCCGTTCTCACACTCCTGCAAAGGCAAAGCTGCTGACACCAGCAAATCCCCCAGCCAGCTCTGCCACTTTCCAAAGGGCCACAGGCACAAAGTGGGGCACGTTTAGCTGGCTCGGGGGGAGGGGGCGACTAGTTCAGCAGGGACCACCCCCGACAGGCTGACAGGACTGGTGATGGGGGTATTTATGGCACACAGCTCTGGATCTTCCCATACACACCCTACTCTGTACATCCCTACATCTAGCCCAGAGCCCAGGCAATGGTGCCTGGGACTTCAGCACTCTGGGGGGAGTGACCTTCCTGCCCAGGGTCCCGATTCCCCTCTCCTGTGTAAGGGCCTAGCAGTGCTGCTGTTTGGGGTACTGTGCACGGAGCCTGGGATCATTACCATCCTCAGCAACATGCCCCAGAATTATTGCTCCACCACAGGAGTGTAACGAGGACAGCTTGCCCGTTGGCCATGCCTCCCTCCTGTCCCTCCCCTCCGGGATCTGTTTCTTTCAGTGTCCCATGGGCAAATAGAGCTGTGTTTTTTTACCTGACACTCCCATAGGTCAAAATGGAAGTGTCAGGTAAAAAAACAACCACAGGTGGCGACGCTATGGGCAAAGAGGATGAGGAGGGGACAGGGTCAGGCCCCGGGTCTCAAACCCCTGGGTCTGGGGTGCTGCCACAGCTGCAAGCACTGTCCCTCTGGCCTGATCTCAACCCCGTTCCCTCCTCCCATGTCTCATGCCTTGCCGTGCTGCACCCTTCCCCAGCTGGGTCCTTTTGCTCCAGCCCTGTCTCCCAACTTCCTGGTTGGCTACCAGTCAATAAAAGCTGCTGGTGGCCATGGGCAGTTAGGTGGCGTGACTGCTCTTTTCCCTTCCCTTGTGGCTCTTCTGTTCCAGGGGGCCCTTTCCCAGTGCTCGTTCTCACCTTTGGTCTCTGTTCCCTGAGTCCCCCACCCATGCCTGTGACAGTTACACAATCTCTTCTGCCTCATGCTCCTTGTTCCTCCCCTGTGCGGTGCACTCCTCCACCTCGGGGATGGAGAGATGGTGGAGGGGCAGGGAACATGCATGCTTAGGGGTTGGAGGACACAGCTAAGGAGGGCCTGGGCTAGGGTTGCCATGTATGCAAATTTGTAGGACACTTATGGAAAATACATGTTGCAGGCCCTGCATTGGTGCCGTTGCAGGCCCTGCAACATGCATTTTTCATAAGTGTCCTGAAAAAATTTTGCATCTATGGCAGCCCTAACTCCTTGACTGCAGCCGCTCAATGACAATTGTCTGTAACAATAGTTTTCTAAAACCCAGCATCCGACTGGTTTCCGAAGCCCCAGGGAATGTTTTTGGCGCTCACATTCACTTTTTGGGTAAACATCGGCCAATTCAGACTTCTGGTGCCCCTGAGAACCCTTTACCTCCCTGCCCTGGATTGTTCCAGCCAATTGCAGCATGCCGATTAGGCATGGAAGATGTGGGTGCAATACTGATGTCTGAACGGGCCACGAGGAGGTGTGAATAATGCCCCGTTAGCTGCCATGCTCCACCCCAGAAGCAGCTGCATTTCAACCCACGAGTGAAATGTGTAGCCACCAAACCCAATTGTCTCCGTGCGCACCCTGCTGCACTGCTTTCCAGACAGACGTCAGGGGGGAGATGAGTTTCCAAAGTAGCTTGTATTTTATTGTTAATTAAATTAGAAACAAGCACAGTCCAAACAATTCCAAGAGTTTGTAATTGCGTGGTGGTGCCGAGGGAGTCGAGGATGCAGAGGGCATGGCCATCCTGCCCTCCTGGGGTTGGTGGTCGAGCGGGAATCCCATTACTCCAAGGCTGGTCTTTGTCCAGGATAGGCCGGGCTGTGTTGGACACGGACAGGGTTACAAACCCACTGATGCAGGGCGGTGTGAGTGGAATTACAGATTTACACCATCTGGGACTCTGACCCAGAGCAGTACACAGCAAAAGAAGAGGATGCTGGGAGTTTCACCAGTTCCTCTCCCACCTAGCCTGTTCCAGTTCCCCCTCTGTGGGTGCCCCACATCTCCCTCCATGGCTCCCCCTCAACTTTCCTCCTAATATGTTCCCCTCAGCTCTCACACCTCCAGTCCACCCTTTCCTTGCCTTAGGCGGGAGCTACTTTGCCCTGCAAACTTGTTGGTTCAGAGTCCTCCAGACCACTGAGTTTGTAGGGCAGAGTGACCCACATGACCACACTCCTTTTCTCCTTGCAGCTGCCATTTTGCAGGGCACTCGACCTTCAGAGCGACCTTGGGGGGGGGGGGATGGGGAGACCCATCAGTTCCCCCAAAAAGAGATGGGGGAAGACTGACACATCTGTGGGTATCACCCCAACTTGAAGCTTTGGGGGGGGCACGTGCATGTCCTCACCCTAAATGCACATCCATGGAACCGCTGTCTGAAGGTCTTGGTGGGCACAAGGATCCTACAATAATTCTGGCTGCCTCTGTTAGCGTTAGGGTGGCCAGATATGCAAATTTTAGAGGACACTTATGAGAAATACAGGTTGCAGGGCTTCACTGGAGTCAATGAAGCCCTGCAACCTGTATTTCTCATAGGTGTCCTAAAATTTGCATATCTGGCCATCCTACCTATGGGGTTGTGTGGGATGTCTGCTCTGTTGAGTCCTATGGGGCTCTGTGTGGGGTGCTGTCCTGTATGGCTCTGTGGGGAGGGGTCTGACCTGTGGGGCTAGGTGGAGCTAGGTGGGGTGGGGCTGTATGTGTTGTGGTGGTGTTTGTGTTTGGGGGAGGGGGGGGTCTATCCTGTGTGGGGGTCTCTGTTACATGGAGCTCAGGCTGGGAAATGTTTTTCCCCCTTGATTCACTTTGAAAATTAGTACCAGCCTGATAGTTGGGGGAGCTTAAGGATGGTGAGAAGGAAAGGGAGGGTCTAGGTCATGGATCTGTCCCTTCTCCTTGTGTGCCCCTGCCCTCATCTCTGCTCTCTTCCCCCTGAGCTCAGTCTGTCAGAGCTTGGGAGTAGGAGGTAGGGCTATGTGGAGTTCTATGGGGTTGGGACAGCTTTTCTGCTGCATCCTGAGGCTGGGGGGTTGTTCTGTGGAGCTTGGGGAGTGTCTGTTTTATTGAGACACATAGGGCCATGGTGGTGTCTGTGTTGTGAGGCTCTATGGGCCAGGTGGGGCGTTGAAACAAGGATACAGAACAGCTTGGATCCTCATTTCAGAAGTCCCTGTACCTCCTTCTCATTCGAGGTTTCAGCCATGGGAGAAATAGTGGGACCTGCCTGGTGCACAGTGTTTTTGAGGCTCTGTCCCCGGATTTTGTGGTTGTTGTGAACACCTGCCAGTCTGTCCTGGAGCTCCTGGGAGAGGCAGGTGCCCTTGTATTCCCATGAGCAAGGAGGCAAAAACACCGAGATTATTTTTTTTTTAAAAGAAAAAAACTAAAACCCTTATTCTTGTTTCCGCTCCATCATAAAGAAGCAAGAGACAGAAACGAGGTCAAATTCAGGTCATTCAGGCCAAATTCAGGCCAAATTTAACCCACCAATCAGCAGGGAGACCCTCATTAGGCAATGCCCCCCCTTCCCCAGAAGACTTACAGCTCCCTCCTCCCTTCATTAACTTGTCATCATAATTTAACACATAAATATAATTCTTACAGTTCTAGATTAAATACATGAAATTTCTTAGCACCTTCATGGGGCAACTTGCTGTCACTTCTCTTCTCCTGTGAAGTATTTGTGGGGGCAGCACTGGAGCCTCTGCCCCCATTTGTTCCCCCCTACCCCTAGCCCCCTTTTCCTGAGTGCAAATGGTTTGACATCTCGACCCTTCCAGATGCAGAGTACTGCATTCCTACATCCAGATCTGGCAAAGCACTTAACTGGAAGCTTGAGTAGCCCCGTTGACTCCAAGTTAAGTGTGTGGTTCAGTGCTTTGCAGGATCTGGTCCCTGGTGCTCAGCACCTTGCAGATTTGACCCCTGAATGAGCTTCCCCAGATGGAACGGCAATTCTCCAACAATTAGAATGATCACCCTCCCCACACTTTGGCCGGACTTCTGGCCAAATTCTCAGCTCCTTAGGAAGGCGTCTCTTTGCGCTCCCAGTCTGTCCATTGTCCTGGGAGTCTCCAGCCAGGGGGGAGTCCAGACCTCAGAGACCTCTGGTCTCGTTGCTGCATGTGACCTTGGGGAAACGTTATTGGACCTTCTGGTGTCTCAGTTCAGAGTGCGGGAGAAAGAGTTTGGAATGAGTTAGGATCTTGTCCCAGAGACCCACAGTGGCTGCGGCCGTGATTTCCCAGGAAATAAATTATTTCAACGCGGGGTATTAAAGTGGAGCAGAGAGGAGGGCTGCCGGAAGGGGTGCTCCCTGCCCGGCCTAGATCTCCAGCAAGTTGCTCTGCTCTGGGCTGGGGGCGTCTTTGTCATCGCTGGCTAGGCCGTCCTGCAGGGTGGCACTGGGTGAGTTGGCAGTGGCCGCCTCCTCCCTCTCCCCGCCTTCCTCTTCAGGGGGCTTCCCCGCCCCCATCTCGGTGTGGGTTTTCTGGTGCTTGCTGAGATGGTCACTGCGGGTGAAGCGTTTGTTAAAGAGCAGGCAGGTGAACTTCTTCTCGCGGGTGTGAGTGCGGACGTGGCGCTCCAGCTCATCGGAGCGGGTGAATCGCTTGCCGCAGAAGAGCCAGTTGCAGACGAAGGGGCGCTCCCCCGTGTGCCAACGCAGGTGGGCCTTGAGGTGCGAGGCCTTGCCATAGACCTTGCCGCAGCCGGGGATGTGGCAGCTGTGGATGGGCTTCTTGCGCAGGCTGGCGGCCGAAGCTCCCAGCCGCTCCAACTCTTGGCAGTTGGGGCAGTCGCACGTCGACCTGCCCGTGGTGCTACTGAAAGATCCACCGCCGCCGCGGGTGGGCTTCAGTCCGATTCCGCCCTCCATCAGGGCGTTGTTGGCCACCGGCTTGGGCTTGTACATCTCTTGGGACAGCATGTGTTGGCCCGAAGGGAGGAGGTGGGAGGAGGAGGTGATGCCCACGGTTGGGTAGGGGGCAGAGTTCAAGGTGGTGAACTCGGAGCTGTAGCTGGGCAGCTGGGGGCTGATGGGGGTCTGGGTGGGCACTGGTTGGAGGGAGCTTTGCAGCCCGTCTGCTTGAGGCTGGGAGCTCAGCCAGTTGGTGTTGGAGTGCATGTCCCACCAGGAGGCCGAGGCATTGCTGGAGCTGGTGGAGATGCCCGGGTGGATGCCCGCCTTGTACCAGGAGCCATAAGGGTGGGCCATATCCAAGGAGGTGTAGACGCTGGGCAGGCAGTCAGCAGAAGAGTGCCCCTTGGACACCAGCAGAGACGAGGGGTCTTGGGAGCCAGAAGAGGTCGGGAATGGGTGTGAGAAGGGGCTGTAGTCATTAGCATAGGTGGTGGACGCTTGGGGGCTAGCTGAAGGGGACATCAGCCCATTCCCGCTGGGAAAGGCAGCCGTGTAGGAATCCCCCATGGCTTCAGAGCTCCGGGTTTTGGGAGTGGAGAACTCAGCTCCAAGATGGAAGGGCCTCTTCCCCAAGCTGTTCCCTGCTTTCCCGGGTGTGGCTGAATCCCGGATCGGACTGGAGCCTCCAAATTTGTTGCAGGTGGCTGTCAGCATAGCCAGGGGGCTGGAGCCATAGCGGGCATCTTCCTGGGCAGGAGAGAAGACAGGGAAGGATGTCAGCTAAGAAGGGGAAGGGAACGGATGGCTGAGGGGGTCAGAGGCAGGCAGGGGCTCTGGGACAAGAAAGGAACCTGCCCTTGGGGACAAACAGCAACCCCTCCCTCCACTGGGATCACTGGAGAATGCCCACATCCCCTTGGGAACAAAAGGGAACCCCCTCTCCTACCAAAAATACAATAGAGATCTCCCTCATTTGTCTTGGGCTCTTTTCCCATCTTGCAATCCTGACCTTCAGTCCCCCCTCCCCTGTTATCCCAGCCTTGGAACCTCTCTCCCCCCACCCCTCCCGCCCATGTTCTGCTGAAACACATTGTCCCTCCCCTGCAGCCCCCCTGTTGTCCTAGCCCTGAAAGCCCCCCTCCCCCCCCCCAAAATGCTCTTTGCTCTGCTGAAACACATCCCCCTGCCCTACAGCCCCACCCTGTTATCCAAGTCCTGGAAGCCCCTGCCGTCCTACTGCTCTGCAGAATCACATCCCCTGTGCCCCCCTGAGGACCTCCCTCCTTCCCCCCCCCCCC
>QEPC01003806.1:536425-577984 GCA_003113815.1 Sphenodon punctatus | reverse complement strand
GTCTCTCCCCCAGCTCCTGTCTCTCAGATTGTAAGCCCTAGGGGCAGGGACCCTGTCTATTTTATTACTTTGTAAAGTGCCAGGTACACTGCTGGCGCTATATAAATGTTTGTTAATAATAATAATCATAACTGGAGTCGAAAAGGATTGGATAAATTCTTAGAGAACAGGCCAAGCCGTGGCTCCTAGTCAGGTAGGTCGTGGGACGTAACCTCTGGCTGTCGGGAGCTGGGAGTGAACAGCAGGGAATGGACCACCCCTATTGTGACCTGTTGGGGGGTACTTTGAAACAACCAAAGCTGCCACTGTTGGAGACAGGATGCTGGGCTGGATGGACCATTGCGCTGACTCAGTCTCGCACTGACTGTGACACTGTCGGAGACAGGATGCTGGACTGGATGGACTGTTGCTCTGACCCAAACTGGCACTGACCATGTTTACAGTGCAGTTAACCTGTGGAACAAATTGCTGTGGATATTGCAAAAGAACAGTAGTACAACTGAGTGTAAACAGGAATTAGGCAAATTCATAAATGATCACATGCACAGCAGCCATTAATCGGTGGCCAGGGGAGGCAAACCCTTGCTTAGAGAGAACCTAGACCTCTGGGACTGCTGGTAAGTATGGAGGGGTGATTGACATGGATGGATCAATCCACAGGTGCCCCTTGGCATCTGTTACACCAGAGGTTTCTGGGACCAGTCACTCTCAGAGACAGGATACTGGGTTGGAGAGGGCACACATTTCACTATCCTCACCAATATATTAAAATGACCCCTACCCTCAGTCTGGGGGTATGCAGGGGCTTCTGGGCTCCCTTCTGATCAGATGTCCCATCAGAGAAACAGCACCCCCCAACAGGGAATCTCAGAGGGTGGTATTGCCCCACTGAGCTGGAAGGGAGTTCTCCTTAATTCGGTGCCCACCTGCTGGGCCTGCCCCTGAGTCTGAGCCAAGCGGCCAGAGACTCTTTTACCCTTTACATCCTGACTCTGCAGTGCCTGGGGCTCACTTTGCCCTCGCTGAGTGGCAGATATGGGCAGGAAGGGTAGGATCCTGCTTGCGTTCTATAGACTTGTAGAGGCCAGGGCAAGTGGGGCTTTGAGGCCTCCCCAGCTTCAATATCTTTCCCCTGTTAAAATCTCTGTAGTTTCCCCACACATTAGAAACGTACAAAGTCTGGCCTGGGGGGACCCCTTCCTCACCAGCCTCTCACACCCTGCTGCCTCCCTCTTTCCAAATGCCCGCCCCCCAGAGGCAAGTGGTTGCTCCTCTCTGCCCCACAGAAGATGGGTTATGATGACTGGATCCCTCCCATTTTGAAACTGTAAGGCAGGGCCAAACAAAGACCCTCTCATGATGGGAAATGCCTTAGAACGTACACATCCACTCTTATTGTTATGGACGCTGGATCCAGCCTCTGGGATTTGGCCAGGACCCCCAGTGATCTCTTAGCCCTTGAGACTGGAGAGCTCTCCCAGGGCCTTCAGCTCCAACAACTGGGTAGGAGGCAGTTCAGCGGCACAGACTATGAGAACACACAGACAGACCACTATCCCACCCCCCTCCACTTACCACAGTGCTAATAACCCACTTTGTAAGTGTTCTCACACACACACACACACACACACTGCTGTGTGAAGAGGTGAATGTTAGATGTGAAGTGTCCTAACACACATAATAAGCAAGCACCCTTTCCCTGTTCACACAGCCACTTACCACTGGGGGCAAGTAAGCAACATGGGGTGAAAGCAGACATGACTCTAACCACCCTTGGTGGTCATTTATGAATGTTTCAGGGCTGCATAGGGCACCAATACAGCCCTGCAATATGCATAAATAACTACCAAGGGTGGTTAGCGTCATGTCTGTTTTCACCCATGGACTCTTTAATCTGGATAAAATACAGCCTATCAGGATAAAATGATATGGTGGAATGGCTTCCACAGGCAGACTTGATAAATAAAATGTAATCCCAAGGATAGCGAGCCTCTTGTTTGCTCCAAACACTTAGACAGAACAAAGGTTCAGTTTGGGGCACCCCATTTTAAGGATGTAGAAAAACTGGAGAGTGGGGGGTGGGGGCAGAGGAGAGCAGCAAGATGTGAAGGGGTTTGGACCACAGAGACTACAAGGCAAGGTAGAAGGATTTGGGGATGTTCAGCTTGGCACTAACCAGCTGACGGCGAGAACACTCCGCCAATCGTGCGTTGGAGCAAAGTTCCGGTGGTCACGCCGGCGTACAGAGCTGAGCTGCTGTTCTAGTTTCTAGGATAGTGCAACTCCTGCCTGAAACCCTCATGCGATGTCTGACAAGTCACACAATCTGTGCCACCAAATTAGAACAGGAAACAATCAGTAAATTAGAAACGGTTTAACAAGACACAAAGCAGCAACCAGACGACCAAATCATAGTGTAAAACTGGGGAGACGTGGCAAGGTAGCAGCGCCACCTGGGGCAGAGATAGAATGGGGTTCCCCCGTCTCTTCCTCCCCGCAGAATCAGCAAGGGGAGGCAGCTGCCCAAAGGAGTGCCCCCCGCCCCCCAGCTCGTGAACCCGTGCTGTAGGTAGTTACGCCCTTGTTTATGTTAAGTTTTTAGCAGCGCACTTCTAGAAGAAGCTGGACAAAACAGAAGAGGGTTCAGAGGGGAGCAACTAAGATGCTAAAGGGGCTGGAGGATGAGCCCTACGGGGAAAGAAGTGGGTGTGTGTAACCTAGAGAAAAGAAGACTAAAGGGTGACCCGAAAGTAATTTTCAAAGATTTAAAAGGAGGTCACCGGAAAGAGGGAGAGCACTGATTCTCCATGGCAAAAGAAGACAGAACAAGAATGAATGGACTTAAATTCCACCAGAGGAGATTTCGGCAATCTCTGTGAGAACTGTCAGGCAGTAGAACAAGCTGCCCAGGGAGGTTGGGTGATCTCCTTCCTCCTTGGGTATTTTGGGAAAGGGGGGGTGGGGGGAGCTGGACAAACATCTATGTGCAATGTTGCCAGTAGAGAGCATCCTGTCTTGGAGTAAGGAGTTGGTCTAGATGATGATTATTCATTCATATAGCAACAGCAATGTACCTGGTGCGGTACAATCAGTAGTTAGAACGTTCTTAACAGACAGTACAGGATGACTCTGGCTGCTTTTAGATGAGCCTCACTTCTTGTGGACTTCAGAGTGCACAAGAAAAGAAACTCACGCAAGGGGGCGGGGGGAGGGTTAGACATTCCCCCGCCATCTACTAGAAGTCAGGCGGCCGTCATTTGAAACAGCGGCCGTGGCAAACTAGCGCTTGTTTGGAGACGCTGCCTTGTAAAACCCACGTAATCGAGGTTTTACAAGGCAGCATCTCCAATCAAGTGCTAGTTTGCCACGGCCGCTATTTCAAATGGTGGGCGCCTGACTTCCGGTAGGCACTGGCAGCAGGGAAACGTCCAAACCCCCCTGAGTTGCTTTTCTTGCAGACTCTGACGTGTGCAAGAAACGAGGCTGCGTGAAGCTCGTCTAAAAGCAGCCTCACTGTCATAAGAAAAATATTTTATTCCGTTTAGACAATTCCTTTCCTAAAACCAAAACATTCTGTTTACACGATTAAAATGATTGCTCTGCAGTGTTTCCAAACTGAAACATTTCAGTAAAAACTGGAGGAAGGTGTTTTTAAGAAACAAACTAAAACCAAGCGGGAAGTGTTTTTAAATGAAACGTTTTAACTGTTTACATAATGCCATTCAAAATGTTCGAGAACAGACTATAACATTTGTAATGTATTCGACTCTAAAAAACAACAACACAGTGTGGCTAGTCTTCTCAGAGAATCAGCCTCTTAACATGAGCTCAGAGTGCTTAGGGCTCATTTGAAACCCCAATAATTGGGGATGCATTGGCTGGGCTGTAGGCCAGTCACTAGAGGCTGACCAATGTCATGGCCAGAACTGCATGCAAGAGTAACCCTCTGGGTTTGATGGGTGTCGATCTGGGGAGCATGGCGGGTTCCTGGAGAGCGGGTGCAAAGCAATCCTCTACCTTGGAATTTGGCAGCAGATTCTCACAACCTATGGCCCCCACCTCCAATTCCCTCCCTACAAGCCCAGCTCATCAGAGGGCAAGTCTGGCCAAGCACTGCTGGGAGTTGCAGTCCTGCCCCAGTATGGACTGCACTGAGAGAAGTGTATTGGGGGATGACCCATTTGGGGCCCCCATGGCCTCGGGGTTTCGATGTCTGCTGAGCCTGACCAGCACCGGTTTGGGGGTACAGGATTGTACCCAGAAAGGTTTGCTTGTTGATGTGGTTCCCAGCCCCACAGCATGCTGTCTGGTAGGATGACTTGGGCAGGGCTCCGCCCGGGCACCTCTCCCAACTGCCCCTGTCACTGCTCTGCCAGAATGAATCCCCACAGCTGGATGCAGAAGACCCAGCCTTGTCCCAGTCTCTTCCGCAGGACTGGAGCTTCTGAGGTTGAGAAGGGGGTGGGGGGGAGGTGCTATAGACACCGGCAGCTGTTTTGCAGTGAGCGAGATCACCACCCAGCTGCTGATGGGCAGTGCTGGCAGTGCCAGCTCCCTGCCTGGTCCCTATCAAACAGAACCCAGCCCTGGCAAAGAGGTGGGGGTGGGGGGCAGCTGGCAGAGAAACTCCATGGCCATTCAGAATACGCACACACACACACTTCCTTCCCAATGCTGGGGTGGAGGGACAGGCCTGGCTGGGTTGTTTGTTTGTTTACAGATGAAGCATTAGTTTGCGGGGGGGGGGGCAGGTTCCCCTTGTTCTGCTGGGGGAGGAGACGGGAGGATCCTGGGAAAATTCAGCCGCCAGAACAAACTCTGCTTGGGAAGCGATCCCCTCTTTTAGGGTCCGTCACAAAATGTGAAAAGACTGGAAATTCAAGTCGCTTTGCTTTCGTTCTCGCTGTTTTGCAAATTTCTGCTCATGGCATCGCAGGCAGAGGTAAAAATCCACGCCCTTACTGTCGGTTTAAGGGAAATTACCCTTCTCCTGATGCCCGGCAGCATAAAGCAATGACTTTCAACCCTCATATTCACAGCCCAATGCATGGACTGCCCAATGCCAGCCACGTTTGCTTTTTTTAAAAAATAAATCCTGAGTTGTGCACTTTGAATTCATGAGACTAGCATGAAAATCATGAGATTTCTCAAAGAAGAAAAACACATTTGGGATTAACTAAGAATATAAGAATTATAATCCTGGGTTAGGTCAATAGTCCATTAAGTCCAGAGTGGAGAATTTTGCGTGCCTTTGCAGACAGTACAAGCTTGGTGGGCTGGGTGGGAGTTGCAGGCAGGGCATGTAAGAGGTGGGCTCAGAAGGGGTGAAAGAAGAGGAGTGTGTACCATGGCGGATCTAAGCCAGGGGTCCATCCCCTCTGCTGGTGCGCATGCCCCCTCATCCCTGCTCCCTTCCCCGAGTGACCTCTTTCAGTGCTAGGGAGTGGGGGGGGGTCGGGAGCGGCTGCTCCAAGACTTGGAGAAGGGCCAAATCAAAACCAGATGTGAGGGCTGGCTTGGTTCCCCACTGCTGAGTTGAACCCAGCATCCTGTCTCTGACAGCGACAGCCTTGCTCACCTCAGAGTCAGAATGGAATTAGGGCTGCCACCTATGCAAATTTTAAGGAACACTTAAAGGGCCCTGCAACATGTATTTTTCATAAGTGTTCCTTAAAAATGTGCATTGGTGGTAACCCTACAATGGAGTGACCTGTCCCCTGCTCTTTACACCCAGCCCCTGACAGACAGAAATCACTCTCACCCCCCTGGCCAACTTGACTAATCTTCTAAGAATAAATCCAATCCTTTAAAAAAAACAAACCCAGTGATACAGTTGACATCCAGGTTCTTTTTATTCACCTTCTGCTTTACTGGTCTGTAGCACCCAGGTCCCCTTGTTCAAGTATGTTTTTGCCACCATGAAGACTAGACCCTTTAAAAGGCCCACAACCACATGTATTGTTCGTAAGTATTTTTGAAAAATAAAAATACTTTCAAAGAAGTATTTTTGAACAACAAAACAGAAAGAAATCTGCAGTTGCCCCAGACCTGTCTGTCTACAGGAGCTGGGGCTTCATGGAATCGGGTATCGGCAGGGCTAGTCTATCACACACCTCCCAACATTTTGAGGGACCAAAGAGAGACAAGCCCACCCCCACCCCCAGCAAATAAGCTCTGCCCCCTCAGGCACCCTCATACACCCCTCCCAATATTCCCAGAGGTTTGCATCCCACTCAGTGTTTTTTTTGTTCCATCCTCTCCCTGTCGGCCTTTCAAGGGTTTTTCCTGGGAGGCCACCAGGAAAAGAGGGGCCTGAGGCTGGACTACCGGCCTTTCTGTCTCTCTCCTGCAAGAGGGACAGTGGGATTCAGCACCCAACAAAGGCCTCCTAACTAATAGGAGCTGTGGAAGGATCCTTTGGGCTGCTCTAGGAAGCACCGTGTCTTTCCATGGGGCTACTTCAGCTCCTAGGCACTGCCCCTTGTCTTTCCTTTTCTTTATCCCCAAATCTGGACAGAGAACCCAGAAGAGAGATGCAGGCTGCATCGAGAAGCCATGATGAGCTCCAGAGAAGCTAGGACTCTCTCCACATGTGTTGAGAAAAACTGGCTAGGATCCTGAGGTGGGTTCATTCATTGCAGCTGTCTCTCTGTGGCTCCAGCTCCCACCCGGTGTCACGGGTTGGAGGTCCGCACCCCCACTTTACCGGGTTTGAGTGACTCAGTTTCCCTTGCGTACAGCCCACTTGAATTAGTTTCTCTCTCTGGCTGATTCAAGCCTGCCTCCGGGACAAATCCTTTGTCACTCAAGGGCCCGATCCTTCCCATTTACAGACTCTTTACTCTCTGGGTTCGCAAGAGCTTGAGGGCTCTTGTTGCTCACTTGTGTTCCAATGTTAGACACAGACACTTCTTCATAAAGATAAGAAGTAAGTTTATTGATTACATAAGCAAGATAGTTGATACAGAGTGGTTACTAGAAATCAAAGGTAAATATAACGCATTCCTGATCTATACTGGTTGAGTTCCTAAATTAGCATCTTACCCTATAAAGGTCCATAAACTTCTGGTTCCTCAGTCATAAAGGTAGAATGACTGGGCACTGGCTTCTTAGTTGGTAAAGAGCAAAATCATGCCTCCCTCCTCATGGTTTCTCCAGCCTGCTGCTGACAGGCTTTTCGTATGCAGATGTCCAAGATGGCTCTGGGAGAGAACGCCTAAAAATCTCTCTCCCCTCTGGGATACCACTCCTTATATCTCCAGGAGGAAACTCCTTGTATGTTCTCCAGGCTTCTAGAATTTCCTTTGTTCTTTTGTCAGGTTTCTCTGTCTCTTGCATGTAGTCAATGGCTACCTGCATTAGCATTGTTAATGTCCCTGGCCATCCATCTGGGGCCAGGGTTCCCCAAATACACATCTTTGTCTCTCTTTGCATTTCCTGGAGCTTGTCACGTGTTACATCTCTGATCTGGATTTTACAGTTCTCCATTGTAACATTACATACATGTGGAACCTTTTGTATTACATATTTGTCAGACTTGTAGTCTACATGTATTGCAACATTGCATACATGTGGAACGTTTTGCATTACATATTTACCAGACCTGTAGTCTACATGTATTGCAACATTGCATACATGTGGAACGTTTTGCATTACATATTTACCAGACCCGTGTAGTCTACATGGGGCCCATGTTACACGTGTGTGACCCTATGTTCCTCCGTGACACCCGGCCCCTGCTTGACCTCATGCTCTAGGTGGGGACGGAAGCCTTCTGCTGGGGCATGGCTGGAGGAGGGCACAGGTGGAGTGGAACATGGTGCCCACTGGGCTTACCTGCAGAAGGGCCCTGGAAGTTGGTGCATGTTGTGTCGTCCCCTCCCCTCTCGTGGGCCAAGAGTCTGCTGCTGCCCAAGCCAGGAGACGCCAGCCACAGCGAGCTAGAACATGGCGTCGCCCTGAGAAGCCACTCGTGGTCCTAACGTAATTCAGTCATCTCTGGTAACTGGAGGAACCAGAACTCTGTGGGCTTGTTTGCACATGGAAACTCCCCTGGGGGTCCCCATCCCATGCACACAGACCTGAGTCATGAGTGTGTCTGCTCCTCTGGGAATCAGCACTTACCCCAATCCAAAGCAGGGTAATTTACCCCAGGGAAGCAGGCAAAATACCCTGCAGTAACCAAAAAAGGCCACTCATGAAGGTGCTCCATGTGTACAAGCCCACAGATTCATCTCACAGACACCAGAAAAACTTGGGCGAGAACCACCCCACCACCCCCAGCCTTTGCCCAGGGGCATGTTGACAAATTTTAAATATTAATAAGAGCATGGTCAGTGCCAAATGGGGTCAGAGCAATGATCCATCCATCCCAGCATCCTGTCTTCAACGGTGTCGCAACCAGTGCCAGACTGGGTCAGAACAATGGTCCATCCAGCCCAGCATCCTGTCTTGGACAGCGTCACAGCAAGTGCCAGACTGGGTCAGAGCAATGGTCCATCCAGCCCAGCGTCCTGTCTCAGACAAAGTCACAGTCAGTGCCAGACTGGGTCAGAGCAATGGTCCATCCAGCCCAGCGTCCTGTCTTCAACAGTGGCCCATCTCAGTCGCTTGGGAAAAGTACCCAACAGGTCACAATGGGGGCATTCCATTCTCTGCTGTTCACTCCTGGCTCCCAATAGTCAGAGATCACATCCCCTGACCTGTTTACTTAATAGACATTAATGGACCTATCCTTCAAGAACTGATCCAATCCTTTTAAAAAACCCAGCTATGTTATTGGCCTTAACAAAAATCCTCCAGAAACAAGTCCCACAAGCTAGCTGTACATTGAGTGAAAAAGTTCTTCCTTTTATTTGTGTTACATTTGCTGCCAGTTAATTTCATGGAGCGTCACCTGGTTCTAGCACCATTTGAGAGGGTAAATAACTTCTCCCTACTTACTTTTTCCCAGCTACGCATGATTTTATAAACTCCTGTCCTATCCCCCCTCAATTGTCTCTTCTCCAAGCTGAAGAGCCCCAACCTATCCAGCCTGTCTTCATACAGGAACCCTTCCAGACTATTTTTGCCACCCTTCTCTGTACCTTTTCTAGTTCTACTGGATCTTTGTTAAGATGGGGTGACCAGATCTGCACACACAGAACTGCACACGTAGAACACTGCACCAGAACTGCACACACAGAACACTGCACCAGAACTGCACACACAGAACACTGCACCAGAACTGCACACGCAGAACTGCACACACAGAACACTGCACCAGAACTGCACACGCAGAACTGCACACGCAGAACACTGCACCAGAACTGCACACACAGAACTGCACACACAGAACTGCACCAGAACTACTCAAGGTGCAGTCGCACCATAGACTTCTATAGTGGCATTATGATATTTTCAGTTTTATTCTCTATCCCTTTCTGAATAATTCCTAACATCCTGTTTGCTTTTTTGACGGTCACTGCCGCACACTGAGCTGAGGATTTCAGTGTATTGTCCACAATGACTCCAAGAACATTTTCCTGAGTGGTAACTCCTAATTTAGAACCCAGCATTGTGTACAAATAGTTTGGATTATTTTTCCCTATGGGCATCACTTTGCACTTATCCACATTAAATTTAATCTAATTTGGCTGCCCAGTCATGCAAGATTCTCCTTCCTCACAGTCTTTCCTGGCGTTAACTATTTTGAATAACTTTGTGTCATCTATAAATTTGATCACCTCACTCTTTACTCCCATTTCCAGATCATTAATGAATACATTAAACAACACCAGTCACAGTACAGATCCCTGGGGCACTCCACTATTTACTTCTCTCCATTGTGAAAACTGACCATTTAGTCCTACTTTTTGTTTCCTATCCTTTAACCAGTTACTAATCCCTGACAGGACACTGCCTCCTATCCCATGACTATTTAATTTCCTCAAGAGTCTCTCATGAAGGACCTTGTCAAACACTTTCTGAAAATCCAGATGCACTATATTGACTGGCTCGCCCTTGTGCTTGTTCACACACTCAAAAAATGTGTATAGATTAGTTTTGTATGACTACTTTCCTTTGCAAAAACCATATTGGCTCTTCTCCATCATGTCAGGTTTGTTAATGTGCCCAGTAATTCTTTTCTTTACAACAGTCACTACCAATTTGCCCGGCACCAACCTCAGGCTCACTGATCTGTAGTTTCCATGGTCACCTCTGGAGCCTTTTTCAAAATTGGCATTGTGTTCTCTGCCTTCTAGTTCTCAGGTAAGGCATTAGATTTTAGTGATAGATTACATATACCGTAGTTCCATGATTTCATATTTGAATTCCTTCAGAACCCTTGGGTGAATAACACCATCTGATCCTGGTGACTTCTTACTGTCTAATTCATAAATTTGCCCTAAGACCTCTTCCAGAGTCAGGTTGATTTGTGACAGCTCTTCTGATTCATCATCTACAAAGATTAGTTCCAACATGGGTATCTCCTCAACATCCTCTGCAGTGAAGACCAAAGCAAAGAATTCTTTCAGCTTCTCTGCAATGACCTTATCCTCCCTGAGCTCCCCTTCCAGCCCCTGGTCATCTAATGGCCCAACTGACTCTCCAGCAGTCCTTTTGCTTCTGGTGTACTTGGGGGAAAAAAAATTACTATTAGATTTTGCATCTTTAGCAAGTTGCTTTTCAAATTCCCTCTTGGCCTGCCTTATTGGTCTGACATCTAACTTGCCAATGTTTATGCTTTTTCCTATTTCCTCGACGTTAGGACTAGCTTTCTTTTTTTAAAAAAGATGGGTTTTTGGCCCTAATGGCTCCTTCACCTCCTCCCCATTTTGCCAGACTGGCAAACGTTTGCTCCTCTTGCTACCTTTTTTAATTTGTGGAATACATTTAATCTGGATCTTCAAGATGGGGGTTTTAAATAGTCTATGTGCCTCTTGCAGACTTTTGATAGTCATGACGGTTCCTTTTAGTTTCCCTGTAAGTAGCTTCCTCATTTTTGCGCAGTTCCCTTTCTTACAGTTAAATGTAATTGTGGAAGATTTATTCTTCCCCTTATAAGTATGTCGAATTCACTAATGATAAGATGAAGAACATTTGTTTCTAGTGAGGACAGGACAAGGAGCAGTGGGTTTAAATTGCAAGAAGGCAGGGTAAGGCTAAATATTAGGACAGAGTTGCCCAGGGAGATTGTGGGATCTCTGTCCCTTGAGGTTTTAAAGAGAAGACTGGCCAGGCCTCTGTCAGGGCAGGGGTGCTGTAAGCAGAGAGGATCCTGCCTGCACAGTGACTCGTGCAGCTCCCTTCCAACTCTGCAGTGCTATGCATCTATGAAATAACAAGTCTGCTGTGTCTATGGAGAAGTGAGAGATTCTCTTAAAATAAGAGACACCTGACAACTAGCCATGGCGCCACTGACGTGCCCGCCCCGCTCTGCTATCGGCATCTGAGGGAGGATGCAATCCTACCCCTTTGTCTCAGAGCCATCATAGAACCACGAGCTTGGGAGGGACCTCAAAGGTCATCTAGTCTAGCCCCCTGCTCTGAGGATGGAGACCTCAGCCAGAGGGCAGGGAAGCTTTCTTCTCCCAGGTAGTACCAGCTCCAAGGGCCACAGAGAAGTTGCAAGTGGGGCTGCTTAAGGGGTGCGCTCACGAAGAGGAGGGTCTAGTTCATGGACTTGTGCCCTGACTGTCTGCATGCCTTTGTCTCTGCTCCCTTCCCCTGAGCTCAGCCTTTTAGAATTTTACTGTAATTCATTTACATTCCACATAGTTGGTTATTTCTAGTTGTCTCCTAGCTCCCAAGCTAGGAGGCTCCAAAGCTCCCTAGCCTGCCCCCAGGCACGGACTCCCTAGCCTGGGACAGGCTAGGGACTCCATGCATTTGGGGCTATGTAGGTCTGGTTTGTACACACTCACCCACAAGTTTAATCGTGGACCCTGACACACAGAGCCCTGTGCGGTCGCACACTCTGCCCTTCCCAAATCTGGCCCTGAGCACCACCGACAGATGCTTGTCAGGCTGGTTTTTCCAAACCTCCAAGGAAAGAGTTTCTTCAGCCAAGTCCTGGGGCACCTGATTCCATTGCTCAATGGCTCTTACAGGTAAGAAGCATTCCCCCAATATGCCTTTCAGCAACGAAGCCCATTCCCTCTTATTCAGTTTCCTGGTGAAGAGTCTTTTCTGTGGCCTCCTTTTATATCTTTAAAAACTGCTCTCAGGACCCTGCCCTTTGTCTTCTTTTGTCTAGGCTGAACGTATCTCCGGTTCATTCAGCCTTTCCCCATGTGGCCTGCATGCCAGCTCCGTTATCATCTTAGTCACTTGCCCCTGTACCCTCTCCAATTTACTGGCATCCCTTTTGACATGAGGTGCACAACACACACACATGCGAGCTTCAGTTACAAGGACGATGAGGGGAGGTAGCTCTTGTGATGACACCCCTTGCCTTTGATTTTATCTCAGTAGGCCAGGGGATTATTTGGGCTGCAGCCCCACTGCCCCCTCTCTCTGTCCAGCCGTGTCTGCATGCTGCTCTCTGCACAGCGGATGTGGGAACAGCTCACTAGAGTCTCTTCCACCCCGTTCAGATTAACCTTTGTGCCAATTACTGCAGCCCACTCCTCCACAGAAGCCACTCCCTCCCCTCACACACACACACCTGACCCCCAGGTACTTGAGCAAGGGCAGCCATGGGGGAGGCCTTGGCTTGGATTCAGGAAGATGCAGAAGTAGGTTTAATGCTAAGCTACACTGCATTCAATAGGGGTGAGGCGTGTGCACTGCTGGCCTGTTGAATCAGGGCCCTGCCCACCAGCCCCACAAGCTCCCCTTGCACACTATTGCCCTGAAGGGAAAACAAACTCCCAGCGCTGCTGCCTAGCCTGCCCCCACTGGCTCTGCCCTCAGAGGCCTCATTACTGAGCTGCTCCTCTGCAAGCGGTAGCTTCCCGGCAGCTCCTGGTTTCAATCTCTTCCCCTTTGCTTTATGGCCTTTTTAATTGAATTATGCTGCAGCATTTTAAAGCCTTCTCCTTCCCTTCCCGAAACGACTTCCTCTTCGTTTGCTGCCTTTATGGTTTTAATCTGCAGCTCTGGGAGCGCCGCGCCAGGCAAAGCGCTCGAAGGGTTCCCAGCTGCCGGTCCGACCTGCGTGGGGCCGTGGGCCTTGTGACTGTGGCTGCCCCACAACACAGCGAACCTCCCCACCCCCCATCTCTGCTACCTGGGGAGAAGAGCACTGGCTTCAAAAGAGGAGGGTGGGAGGGTACTGCCAATCTGGGGGCACCCCAAACTTTGGAAGTGAATAGATCTCTCCCGCCCACCCCTATCCCCCCGCTCAGTGGCCCCTTATGAGGTCTGCCAAAAAACTCGGTTGGGGGGAGTCTTCGGAGATAGGACAGAGACACTGTGGGGCCGGTCTGTGAAGCAGAGGAGGGGTTCTGTTCCATGGGGTGCAATGGGGCTGGGGGTGCCTCTGTGGGGCTGAGGAGGGGTGCCTGTCCCATGGGGGTTTGTGGGGCTGTGAGTGTGTCTGTTCCATGGGGCCTATGGAGTGTGGGAGGGGTTCTGTTCCATGGGGTGCAATGGGGCTGGGGGTGTCTGTTCCATGGGACTCTGTGGAGATGGGTGGGTGCATGTGCGTGTCCTATTTAGTGGTGGGTTGTCTGTTCTGCAGGGGTTGCTGATGACACAGGGGACACTGGGCAGCCCTGTACTGAACCCTGACATTCTGGGGTTAGCACCAGTGAGTTGGCAGGCTAGAGTGGCCTTCCTCACCCCGTTGCATGCTCAAGGTTTATATCCATGCTCCTGGCCTCCAGTGGGCAGCCCAACAGAAGCAGCTTCACAGTCATGTGTTGTGTTCTGGGGCCTGTACCGCTGAGAGCAGTGGGGATTCCCGCCTGGGTTACTAGTTCTATTCCTGCCATCGCTGCAGAGACCCAGCTGGCCCCCGATTTGTTCACTATTAAAAGGAGATTGTCAGCCTGGAAACTTGTGTTTTTAAACACTCTCTTTTTTGCTGTTTGTGGCTTTTTAATTTTTTTGTTTTGCATCTCTGTGAGCCGGGGCTCGTTTTATTAGGATTCCGATCCTGCCCACAATATACCCGGCCCTCTCCAAACAAAACATGGTGGCGGGGCTCGGTTCCACCGGATCCACTCTCCAGAGCATAAAGCCAGTGGAAACCCAGAGCCAAGACGCACTCAGCCTGGTTTGACACTCGCCCAAATCTGCTTTACTGGGGCCAGTGGCAGAGGTCGGCTCCCCTGACTGCAGTAAGGGCTGCCCACGGGCAGGGAGCCTTTTCCCTCCTAGAGGCCACTTTGAAAATCAGTACAAGGGCTGCATAGAGTTTGGGAGGCAGGGGTGCTTAAGGAGTGCGCTCAGGAAAAGAAGGGTCCAGCTCATGGATCTGCACTATAGATCTGTTCTCTCTCCTTGTGGGTATGCCCTCGTCTCTGTAAGACAGAGCTCAGGGTAAGGTGGCAGCGTTTGGGGTAGGAACTGGAGTCAGGGGGCAGATCCATGCACTGGATAGGGGCCACATCAAAACTAGCCACCGGCCCCATTTGGCCCCTGGGCCTGAGGTTCTCCCCACCACTGCGTTAGGCAACGGTAGATCTAAGTAGTGTCCCAGTCGTTTTTTTGCCTGTGTGACTCCATGTGGAGGCTTAAATACGATCCCATCCGGAGCGCCCCAAACATTAAAGATGACATGCCAAGTTCATCTGACAGAACGTTGTCCTGTGACCCCCGATCCCAGCTGGGGGTGAAATGGGAATGTGTGTGCCTGACTGTCTGTCTCTCCCTATGGTCCCCTCACTTGTGTCCGTCTTAGATTATAAACCCACTGGGCAGGGATCTGCCTCCAAAATCTGTGAATGTAAAGCGCTGCATCTGCCTAGTAGTGCTATAGACGGTTACTCTAGACTCCTAGGGTGAGAAGGACCACTCTTGTAGGCCTCTCCCCCTGCAGGCACAGGATCCACCAGATCAAAACACCCGCCTCCCCAACTCCCCCGATGTCTCCCTCCCCCCAGGCATGTCATAAAATCTGGCACATGCAGAGCTCAGGCGTGGCTAGGTGGGCACACCAGTGCCAGGACTGACAGCGCGCACGGTTCTGCAAAGCTATTCAGGCGACTCAAACGAGTGAGCTGTGCCGTAGGGGGTTTCAGTCAATCCAGCTTTCGGGGCTGTCTCTGTGACATGCTTGGTCTGGGGCAAATTCTTCTCATTGCTCCGGAGCAAAACGCCTGTTTGCCTCATGAAGCAGTGTGCCTACATCTCTGGACAGGACAGCTGGACTCCCAGGAAGAGTGACTGTGTAGCAGCTTGAAGCCAGAGTACTATCTGCCCCACTCCACACCGCTACCAAAATAGGGAAGAGCTTGAGGAATGTAATCTCCTTCACGGTGTCCTTATCGTGCTACTCCGCGGACCACCTGCCCCTGAAATAAATCATGAAGCTAATTCCTCCAGCTGCATCTGAGTTCACCTGCAAACCCACCTCTAACAATAGCCTAGATCTCCAGAGTGAAACCCCATTGTACGCTTGCAGGAACTTTGCATAGGTGGCAACCCTAGCCCCCTGCTCCTTCCAGCTACCTTATTGAGCGTTTTTAGCAATGTCAGCTCTGTCCTGCAATGCCGGGAGTAGGGACTCATTCTGTGCCCCAGGCTGCTGGAAATGGCTCTTGCTGGTTAGGGAGGAGCAGGTGCTACAGTGGGAAGTGTCCTCTTGTCTTTCCTGGGGTCTTTTAATCCTTTGCATTTAGGTAGGGTAAGGTTGCGTGATATGCCAATTTTTCCAGTGTGCTTATGAAAAATACATATTACAGGGCCTGCAACATGTATTTTTCATAAGTCTCCTTGAAAAATTGGCATATGTGGCAACCCTACATTTAGGACTTCCTTGCATGAACAGAGTTTAAAGCAAATGAGAGAGATTTCTCCCCCCCCCCACTACAAGAGGAGTACAGTACATAGTGACAAGCAACTCCTGTGTACACGATAAGCAATTGTGTGAAGAAGGAAAGGGGGTTAATTAAAGTCCATTAACACCAAACTGTTCACACAGTTCTTAACACCCTGGGTGGCCTCCCCTCTCCACAATTACTCTGCAAAACATGACCATTTGCAAAGTGGATCATTATCTCCAAAGTAATAGGAGATTTGGGGAGATTAGCCTGCAGCCTCACGTGGGGATCTTTCCCCACTAGCTCCGAGATAGGAGAAGCACTGTGTAGCAGGGACCCACTGGCTGTGGGTTAAGTGGTTGCAGGATCTGCACCCAAGAAGGTTGTCCCTCAGGGGTCAGGCTTAATCACCGTTTATTTACAATACAGTCCCAGGCCAGGCCGCAAGCCTCTGGCCAGTCACCATACGTATCAGTTCCTTCTTATACACTCCCAGGCCTAGCCAGGTAACAGCCCGCTGGCTGGGTTATCACCAACTCGCATATAGGCCCTTCCAGCCTAACTCACGTCCAAAACCCTTTCCTGCAGGAACCCTCCAGGCAACCTCTCAGGAGATGTGTCCTTCTTCCTGGCCAGGAGCAGCCCTCCCTCTGGGCGCAATCCTCTGCAACACTCCCTGCTCAAGATCTTACTGCCTTTGGGGACGCTGGCTTGATGGCCAGCAAGGCGTGCTTGCATTCTCCACCATTTGTAGCAGGGTTCCGCTTGACCGTGAGAAGTGCTTGCAGGATCAGCTCCCGACGAGAGAGTCACATGGGGTTTCAGCATAAAAAAAAGTTTATTCACATTCATTATTCATTCCCTGGCAAGACACCAAGCCTCTGGCCAGTCACAGTCCAGATCACTGAGCCTAGCCACAACAACAGTCCCAGGCTAGCTCTTTGCCAACACACACCTCCAGGTCCAGGTATCTCCTTCCTTCAGGGTCCTTTTCTGGAAGTCTGCTCCCGGCCAGCAAGGAAGGTACGTCTCCTGAGAGGCTGCCAGAGAAAGACCCTAAAGTAAGGAGATACCTGGACCTGGAGGTGTGCGTTGGCAAAGTGCTAGCCTGGGACTGTGGTTGTGGCTAGGCTCGGCGATATGGACTGTGACTGGCCAGAGGCTTGGTGCCTTGCCAGGGAATGAATGGTGAATGTGAATAAACTGTTTTTATGCTGAAACCCCATGTGAATCTCTCATCGGGAGCTGATCCTCCTACCACTTCCCAAGGTCAAATGGCAGCCTGCTGCACTCTGTTATTCTCACTCTGCAGTCAGATAAACTGAGGCACATCAGGCAGTGAGTCCATCCAGCCCAGGGACAGAGGAGGTATACAGAAATGAGGTGATTATGGGGTGCTTCATTCTCTCCCATTCAGTCCTAGAGTCTGGGCAAGGGGCACCCAGAGCAGGAGGCCGCATCCCCCAACTGCCCTTGCTAATTAAAGTTGTCTAATTGATCTGCCGACCCAAATACCCCTTGGCTTTAACAACATCCCCACTGATGGATCTAGAGGGGCGACCGACTCATGTTGCTATTCCACTCGACTGCCTCCACTGGAGTTATGGACATCCAGGCTGGTACCACTGCCTAGCCCAGCCTCTTCTGCACCGTGTCCGAACTCACAGAGATGGACCCTGCTGTGATCTTATAGCTTGGGCAACTGCCAGCCACAAAGGGACTCTGGAAAGCTATGGGGTGCTGAAGTCACCGTGACTCCCTGGGCCACACAGACTTCCTGAGTTTGCTCCAGAAATCGCTGGATCCAGCCTTTTTGCTCTCTGAACGCGCTCGTACAAGTTACGATAACCTCTTAAATTCCCTCATCTGCGCAGACCAAGGAAAGACTACCTAAAAACCCCAGGTGTGCAAATGCTAATTATGTGGGAGGGAGGGGACTGGAATCAGGCTAGCCCACCCCACGCCCACCTGTGATTCAGTGCGGGCAGCGGGGTTCTGCTCCCCTAGCTGATCGGAGAGGGTCGCAGGAAACCCCCAAAGCAGACCTGCTCTGCAAGCAGTGAGGTTTGTTATTCTGGCCTGTTGGCTGCAAGCATCCCTGGGCTCTTGCTAGCTGCAGGGGGCTGCTGGCAGACTGGGAGCGCTCGACTGGTGGTGGGGAGAACCCAGAATGCTGTCCGTAAAGTACAGGCACACCCATGCATTTAGCCACTTGTGTAGTAGGCACAAACACACATTGCTATCCAGCCCCTTGCTACAGGAATGGGGGACATGTGGGGAGATCCCCCTTAGAAAGGCACCTAGCCTAGATTTGGAGATTGGAGGTGGGGAATCCTCTCCCTTCCTAGCCAGATGGTCCTAATGGGTCTTCGTTGCCTTCCCTCACTAGTCATCGCTGCCTGTCTTGCTTCTAACTGGAACAGCCCTGTAACTCCCGGGTGCTGGTTCTGCCTCTCTGTCTCGGGATTCAACTCTAGAATCAGAGAGCCTGGGATTCTAGGGAGAAGCTAAACCTCTTTGGAATTACCGAGGATTTAAGCCAGGGGATGAGGAACCTCAGGTTTGGGGCCAAATGTGGCCTTTGACATGTTTTCATGTGGTCTCTTTCCAGTTTCTGGATCTGGCTGCTTGATCCAGTTCCTCCCCTCAAGCACTGTGAGAGACTGAGCTCAGGGGAAGGGAGCAGAGAGGACGGCCTGCCCACAAGGAGAGGTGACAGATCTGGACCCTCCTCTTTCTGAGTGCAACCCTTAAACATCCCTGCCCCCAATTTCTCTGTGGCCCTTGGAGCTTGGACTAATTTTCAGAGAGGCCCCTGGGAGGGAAAAGCTTCCCCAGCCCTGATTTAAGTCCTCTGATTCACTTGCAAACTACCTCCTGGCCAACCTTTCAGTACCCCCACCCCGCAAAAAAAGAGAGGCTTCTGAATGGTCCCACCCCGAGCATTGTTAGCTCAGCTCAGACTCAGGCTGGGTTAACTTTCATGGTGTGTAGCTTGGGAACTGGGTTCTCTTTGGGGGTCATTCCCCACCTTTTGTGGCCAGCTGCTCCCCCTCCCACCTTTTAGACTGTAGGGTCTCTGGGGCAGGGACCTTCTCTCGAAGCCCCAGCACAATGGGCCCCTAATTAATATGCTGACTCTTCAGAGGCTGCCCCTCCCACACTCCGCTCCCTGGAGCGGCTCAGTTTTGCCACAGAGATCAAAGGGGGCTGTAAGCAGGTGGGAGAATGGGATCACACCTGCATTTTGATCTCTGACCTTTTAAATCTCCAGCATCCCTGAATACAGGAGGAGGGGGTTAGGGGAGTGAGGGAATGGGGCAGCTGGGAGGGGGGGTGTTGTGTTGTGGTCTCTTGTCTGGGTGGCAGGAGATGTCTGGTTGCACTAAACACGAATAGGAATCAAGGGGGGATGGAGGGCGATGGGGTCCAGCAGAGCCTTGGTACAGCCCCCTGTTGAAGTCCAGAGCCCTAAGTATCCCAGCGGCAGCTGCTGTCCAAGCAGGCTAGCTAATGGGGTGGGGAATGGGGATAATCCCAGGGAGAAGACAATGGGAATAAGACAATGAGGAAAGGTTGAAGTGATGGGGGTGTTTAGACTATAGGAGAAGAGGCTGGGGATGCGGGGCAGGGAGAACTCCAAGGGAAGAGGCTTGAGCTGCCGCTTCCCAACAATGAAACCAGCCAGGGCCGGGGACCCAAGGAGCAGTGGAGTCACGCCCCATCCCAGCAAATCCTGGCTCAGTGCAGGAGTGACTAGATAGTCTCCTTGAGTACCCTTCCAGCGCTAGGATTCAGGGATCCAACCTGGGGTGAGGGAGCCCTTGTTACCGGGCTGAATTTCCCCAATGTGGCTTTCCTGCAGTTGTGCCCGTGTTTAATGCCAAGGTTTTTTTTAGAACAGGAGTAGAATTGGGGAACGACCCAGCATACCCCCCAAGTCAGTCTCGGAAGGTTCAGTCAGGGTTTCCAAGAGACCTCGCCCCCCCTTCCACGCACAATCCCAGTCGGGTAGGCCCAGGATGCCACGTCAACCATCGGGCAGACTGGCACCCTTCTTGCCTGTCCAGTTCCTGCTGTCCCACTCCCTCCTGCAGGCACTAGGGAGCTTCTTGGGGGGCACAGGAGTCAGGGGTTCTACACAGGGTGGGGGAGTGGGCAATGGGGCAGTGGCCAGGCAGGGAATAGAGCCCTAGCCTCATGCTAGGACATATTGCCTCCTGACCAGAGCTAGAAACCAAACCCAGGAGTCCTGACCACCAGACCCCTCCTGCTGTATCCACTAGCCCCCACTCCCTTCCCAGAGAACCCAGGAGTCCTGGCTCCCAGCACCCCTGGTCTAACCCACTAGCCCCCACTCCCCTCCCAGAGAACCCAGGAATCCTGGCTCCCAGCCCCCCCCTGCTCTAACCCACTAGCCTCCACTCCCCTCCCAGAGAACCCAGGAATCCTGGCTCCCAGCCCCCCCTGCTCTAACCCACTAGCCTCCACTCCCCTCCCAGAGAACCCAGGAATCCTGGCTCCCAGCCCCCCCTGCTCTAACCCACTAGCCTCCACTCCCCTCCCAGAGAACCCAGGAATCCTGGCTCCCAGCCCCCCCTGCTCTAACCCACTAGCCTCCACTCCCCTCCCAGAGAACCCAGGAATCCTGGCTCCCAGCCCNCCCCCCCTGCTGTAACCCACTAGCCCCCATTCCCCTCCCAGAGAACCCAGGAGTCCTGGCTCCCAGCTCCCCCTGCTCTAACCCACTAGCCCCCACTCCCCTCCCAGAGAACCTAGGAGTCCTGGCTCCCCTGCCCAGCCCTGCTCTCACACATGAGACCAGGATCCCACCCTCCCCTGTTCTAACCCACTGGACCCTGCTCTCCTCCCAGAGCTGGGAATGGAATCCAGGCATTCTGGTTCCCAGTTCCCCTCCCACTGTAGCCCATAGACCCCGCTCGCCTTTCAGGGCAGGGATAGAACCCAGGAGTCCTGCCCACCCCCAACCCTCCTGATCTAGTCACCCTGGCCTCAGCTGTGAGGTTTCAGGGAGTGCCAGCTCTAAGGTGGGGAATCGATTTGTTGTGGTTAGACACGGCCCTGTGGATCAATCCCCACCCACTCAGCGACTCCTCTTCCAATTCATCCTGTTACCCAGTGACTCCCAAACCATTCCCCTGCGTGACCCTATTTTGAGACTAAAACCTTGCAACACCGAGAATAGCTAAGCATGGCCACAGACAGTGTGCACCCCCAATGCTTCCCCCACCCACCCCACCAGTTTGGGAAGGTCTGCTCCTCGGAGGCGATGGCACTATGGAGGGGCAGGGGGGCAGAGCTAAACTGGCCTCCTTGAAGCTTCGCTCTTCCTGAGACCCTGTCAACAGCAAAGATGAATAGACAGACAGAACCAGCTATGGACAGACGCTCTGGAGGACAAGGATAATCTGAAGGGAACCGGACAGTTCTGCCAGGACAGATGGATGCAGTGGGCGCAGCCATGCCAGCTGCTGAGGTGCCCAGTGGAGGGCAACAGAGCTCAGCCTGGCCCACAGCCCAGCCGAACCCACCCATACGCCTATGGAGTCCCATGGCCTGGCCGTTGGGACAATGCTCCTGGGCTGCTGCACCCCCTCATTGCACCCAGCATCTCCAGCGAGGCCTGATCCAGAGCGAGAGTTAGTCGCAAATCCGGCATGGAAGGTGAAATTCCCACCTGGTGTAAACTGGCCTCCTGAGCCGGGGTGAGTGGCTAGCAAGCTCTCCCGTGGGGTGAGGCTGACTTACCAGTCTGCCCCAGTTTTGGCAGAATTGGTGGGGTCGAGGTGTAGGATTGCCACCAATTCACATTTTTAAGGAATACTTATTAAAAATACATGTGTGGGGCCTGCATTGGCGCCTTAGGCCCCAATGACGGTCTCATAACATGTATTTTTCGTAAGTATTCCTTAAAGATTTGGATAGATGGCAACCTTAGCGGGGAGTGTGGCGCTCAGCTCTAACAGAACTGGTGGCTGATTGCCTAGGCTACCCCATCTCCCCAGATCTGACCCTGTTGGCAAAGGAAGGTTCTCAGTCACTCCTTGAACCCCAGAGCTACGGATGCTTTTGCCTTGCGAAGGAGGTGCCTGCAGGCAATGCCAGGAATGCGGCCCCTTTCCAGCCGTACCCCACAGCTTTCACGGGGTCTCTTGCCCCTGCCGTTCTGTTTTCCGCAGCCGTACGTCCCAGCCTGGCAGGAAGGGGAGCCTGTCTCTTGGGGCTTTTGCCACCTTATTAAAGAATCTATTTCCCAGCCTGAATTGCTCCTGAAAACCCAACTTCAAACCATTTCCCCTTTAGTTTGGAAGCTGCCAGGCTCGACGCACAGTATTATTTTCCAGCTGATCATTAGGTCCTTTTTGTAAAAAATTTAAACAGCTTGTTATCATCTTAACCCCTTTGAAATCCCCCTTCCAGAGGCCCAGCACCCTCCCGCCCTCATCACATTGGGAAAAAAACAAAAAAAGGTCTTAAAAACAGGCTGCAAATAGAACTGCCAGCCGGGGAAATATCTGTCGCCAATAAAATCTGAAAATAGCCCTCAAGTGGGATTTTGTCCGCAGCCGAAACCTAAATATTTGCAAATACAGTGGCTGGGAAGTTTGGGTTTCTCCTGAATGTTTCTCAATCCTCACTCCCCAAAGCAGGGCGGCGGAGAGAGCTAGGCACAAATTGATGCCCCTCCAATGCTGTGCGCTCCCCCTGCTCCAAGCAGGCTCGACGGGGCTCTGGTCTTTCATCTCATAATTAAAAAGACCCCAAGGAAAGCAGATACCTCATGTGTCCAGGAAATAAGACGACGGTGTTTTTCCCTCTAGAAATCTCCCTTCGCAGACAAACTAAAGACAGATGACACTTGCATGGAGGGCACCCAGGAGGGCTGCCACCCCGAAGGGGCAAGAAAACATCCTTGATCTATTTTACCCATCGCCTCCGTTGATACCAGCTCCCCCAAGCGTGCCCATCCAAGTGCCCATGTCCCCCCACGCCCACCGTCTTCCAACAGCTACATCCCTTGGACCCCCTCGCCCTCTAGCAAAGAGAAAGGGAGAAAAGAGGAAGGAAAAAACCAGCTGCTTACTTTTCTCAGCTCCTTGGGGTTTGGGGTTTACTTTCCACCTGGTCTGAGCAAGCCCAAAACAGCGACTGCTAAGTCGGGAGACTCAGTCCCTAGGCCCTGAGCGAGCGAGCGAACGCACCGAGCGGAGAGATTACCTCGAGCAGTGGGGATGCCATGCCTGTCCCAGCCTCGGGGGGTTGCAGCAGATTTTGAGGAGAGACAGGGAGAGGGAACTAGTTGGTCTGTAGTTTGAAGGGACTGGGGAGGGGGGCGGGGGGAGCTTCTTGGCTCTGCAGTAGGATCCACCCTCTAATTACAGCCTAGGAGCCTTCGAGGGCCCGGTAGTATCCAATAAAGGAGGTGGAGGATGCAGTCAACATCTTCTGATTGATTTTCCTCTCCTCCTCGGAGTTTAAGGGAAGCAATGGGGGTGGGGTGGGGGGGAGAAGGGGGCATGGAAGAAATAAGGAAAGAAAAACAAACAGAGGAAGAATGGATGAAAGAAGAATAAGAATTAAATCAATTATGCGAGAGGAGGAAGGGGGGGGGCACAACAGCTGGCCATGCAGTGGCAATTTCCTAGAGTTCACAGGGGCTCAGCACAATCAGGATCAACTCCCCACCTCCACATAGATGTCTCCTCTCTTGATAATGTAGATGGCAGGGAGTAGCTCCCACCCCCCCCCCCCCAAACCACCCCAGCACAAGTCTGCTGTGCAGGAATTGGGCCAAGACTTTCCTGCCAGTTAACTCGGAACAGGAAGGAGACACAAAGAAGACGGCATTGCTGCTGAATGCCCGCTTGGCTTCAGTCTTCACAAACAAGGGAACCTGTGACCAGACTGGGGAAGTCACAAGCGGAGTGTGAGAAGGGACAAAAATCAGTGTAAGCCAGGAAAGCACTTGAAGTAATGCGTGGCGGATGAACACAAACATCCTGCTTGACACAGGTGAGGCCCAAGAAGGCAGGAGAAGGGAAATCGTTCTGCCTTTATTTAAAAAAAAAAAAAGAGGAAGCCTGGGGAAATTATCGACCAGTTAGCTTGGGACGTTACCCCAAGCAAATGATAAAGCAGTGCTCCATCTGTAAGAATCTGGAGGACACAGGGTGATTGCTAGTAGCCAGCTGGGGTTTAGCAAGAACAAACCCATCCAACACAACTCAGTCTCCTTCTTTGGCAGGATAACTGGCTTGGTGGATAAGGGGAATGCACTGGATTTCAGGAAAGCTTTTGACCTCATTCCACATGATATCCTCATAAGGAAATTGGAGAAATGTGGCCTAGATGGAATGACCATAGGGTGGGTAAGAAACTGGTCGGATGGCTGTAAGCAAAGAGTAGTAATGGGTGTTTTTAGACCAGCGTCTCCCCACCCATCACCCACTCATCATGCATGTTGCAGGGCTGCATAGGGTGGGGGATTGGTGGGTAATGGGTGGGGAGCTGTTTGTCTAAAAACACCCAATGGGTCAGTGCCAGATTGGAAGGCTGTTTCAACCAGGGTTCCACAAGAGCCTGTTCTGTGACAAGTGCTGTTCAACAAATATATTAATTACTTGGTTGAAGGAATAGAGAGTGTGCTTGTGAAATTTGCTGATGACATAAAATTGGCAGGGACTGCAAACACTCTGAAGGATAGGATAAAAATTCAAATGGTCTTTCCAAGTTGGAGAATTGGACTGCAAACTATTAAATAAAATTCAATAAGAACAAAAGGAAGGTTATACACATGGGGCAAAACATCCAAATGCAGGAATATAAAAATAGGGGCAATGGTATGGCAGAGAAAGATCTAGAAGCATTTGTGGATCACTGAGCTAACCTGATTCAGCAATGGGATGCTGTTGCATGGAAGGCTAATGCCATCTTAGCCTGCATCAACAGAAGCATTGTATGCAAGACACGGGAAGTCACTGTGCTGCTCTGCTCAGCTCTGGTTAGGCCCCAGAGGACTGCATTCAGTTTGGGTCACCCCATTTTAAGAAGGACATCGAAAATGTGGAGAGGGACAGAGGAGAAGAGCAACGAAGATGATAAAGGGTTTGGAACACAAAGGAGAGGTTGAAGGATTTGGGGGTGTTCAGCTTGGAGAAAAAAAACGAAGGGGAGGAGCTATGATAATGTCTGCAAATATTGGAACGACTGCCATACAGTAGATGGAGAGCCATTCTCTCTTGCTCTGGAGGGCAGGACAAGAGGCAACGGGCACAAGCAGCAGGAAGGGGCATATAGATGGAACTTCAGGCAAAAATCGTCAGGGCTGATGGACAGTGGAAGAGCTGCCTTGGGAAGTTGTGGAGAGTTTTAAGAGGAAGCTGGATGCGCCTGTGTCTGGGGGTGGATCTAGGTCTGGCAGGTTCTGCACCAGGCAGGGGCTGGACTAAATGGCCCTTGCGCACCACCACCACCACCCCCCTCCAGCTCTAGGGTTCTCTGAGGTCCCCCTAGACCAAGAGGGCCAAGGAACAATGCAGAGGGATGGAAACTGACAACGCTGGGAGAAAATCATGGAGCAGACAAGTCAGATTGGCCACGAAAAAGACCTGGAAGGAGAGAATGAGAAGACAAAAGAAAGGGGTGTGGAGTGGTCCCAGGAGCTGCCAGGGGCAGCAAGCAATAGGCCAAGGAGATGGGAGGGACCAGCTGCAGTACAGTATCCTTCTATCAGCTACTCTTACAAAATCAGGGACCAAATCCTAAGACTGTCTTAAAAGCATGAGATCGTTTTTTTGTTTCTTTACCCTCTAGTTTCTTTACCCTCTGACACTTTAGGTCACTGTTTAAATAAATAAATATTTCCCCCCAAAACACAAGAAAAATGCATTTATTATAATAAAAACCTGAAAAAAAGAACATGACTGTGTCTTTCAGAAAAGCCCCAAATATCCTTCGTTTAGTGGTACTGCACTTAGGGACAGAATCTGGCCTGCATTTACATTGGCTTCAAAATGTAAAACATCTGCTGTGGCATCAGCAGAATTTGCCCGGTATTTTCAATGGTGTACGTCTGGCATCAGCAGTATTTGCCCAGTTTTTTCAATAGGGTAAGTCTGGCATCAGCAGTAGTTCCCCGGTATTTTCAGTGGGGTAAGTCTGGCATCCACATCAGCAGTATTTGCCCAGTATTTTCAATGGTGTAAGTCTAGTGTCAACAACCTTTACCCAGTATTTTCAATGGTGTAAGTCTAGTGTCAACAACCTTTACCCAGTATTTTCAATGGTGTAAGTCTGACGTCAGCAATATTTGCCCAGTATTTTCAATGGTCAGCAGCATTTGCCTGGTAAATAGACAAATGCAGAAAAGAAAACTGAGGCACAGGGAGGCAAAGCTCAGAGAGCCAATCTGAGCTAGAAATAGGAGCCAGGTCCTCCTGGGTTCTAGCTCAATGCATTCTCCATTAGACAATGCTGCTGTGCATGGGGAGCTCGCTCGTGGGCTTGTTCCAGTCATGCTAATACCAGACTCCCCCACCCCTGCCCCTTGCACAGTATCTTGCTGCAGAGCCCTTTGGAGCCAGCTTTGCCTCTATTTTCTCTTCGTTAGGGGAGGGAAGCCACTAATTAAAGATACGGCAGCAGCTCCTGGGGCAGCTTGGAGCCTGTGCTTTGCTGCCATTTGGAAGTGTTTAGTATCTGTGCATCTGAAGTTAAGGAGGGAGTGGGGAGGAAGGGGGAGTCGGTGATTGGTGGAAGAAACAAGAAATCAAAGATCGCAGTGGCATGCGCTCCCGACCTCAAATTGATTTTCCAACATGACATTAAAGACCTCGCAAAAATGAGCGTAGCCAGCAAGGCAAAGATGGAGAGGCTGTCCCGGCCCAGCCTAGCCAGGGAACACTTTGACAGAGCAGCCAACGCAGGGGCAGAATGCACTCAGAAACTGGGTCTCACATCCACTGGCTGCTTCCCTGGAGGATGATCAGGGTGTGCAAAGACTGCTGAACTGGCAATTTTCTGTCACACACCAGCATGACTGGGACCACTGACGGCAGCTTGGTCTGTTGGACACAGTAGAGGCAGGGCTGCCTGCCTACCTGCCTGCAGGGCTCTTGGGGACGGGGTGGAGCTGGGTTCTATCCCCAACTCTGGGAGCGGGAAGAGGAGTCTAGCAAGTTGGAGGGGCTGGCGGCCAGGACTCCTGGGTTCCATCTGTGCTTCTAGCATTTAATTCATTTTTGAGCAAATCTATTTTGTTAAAATAGTTCTGATATTTATCAGAACAGTCAAATTTTGTCAACGCTCGTCCCCCAGCACACACACCCTGCCTCCTTCGGTAATACGCATAATGGGGGGAAATGATACTGTCCATGCGCTGGCTACAGTGGACAGTGCACATGTGTCAACCGCAGCCAGTACAGACACAATGGGTTGTATCCCTCAGCATATGCTAGGGATCATTTCAGCCAGCACATGCGCTATGGGGTGTATCCCTCATCACGTGCTGGGAATCACCATGGCCGGCACAGGCACTATGGGGTGTATCCCTCAGCACATGCCAGAGATCACCACGGCGACACAGGCACTATGGGGTGTATCCCTCGGCACATGCCAGAGATCACCACGGCCGGCACAGGCACAATGGGGTATATCCCTCATTGCTGCCAGAAATTACCATGGCCGACACAGGCACAATGAGGTGTATCCCTCATCTCTGCCAGAGATCACCACGGCCGGCACAGGCACAATGGGGTGTATCCCTTAACACGTGTCAGAGATCACTGTGGCCGGTACAGACATAATGGGTGTCTTTAGACATAACATCAGTGGGTGTCTGAATGCGTGTTTTGAACTTGATATGAACGCCGGTTTGGCCGTGTGTTCACCATGTGGCGCTGCTTAGACACACAGCCCATCTTGGGGCGAATCGGTGTTTAGCTCGCCACCTAATCTCAGCACGCAAGCGCTGCCGCCTCGTTCCCGATGTTGTACCTGCCAACACACCACGCAATGTCCTTAGACACAACGTTGGCCACATGTTCAGCTGGAACACGCAAATTGTCCTTGTGATGCAATGGTGCTCACGTTGCGTGTTCAACGGGTGGCCAAATTGGTGTTGGGATTGTTATGGTGCTTACACGCAACAGCCAAACACGTGCTTCGGGGTTTTGACACTCGATCTTTGTTATGTCTAAAGATGCCCAATGGGGTGTATCCCTCAACACGTGCTGGGGATCACTGCGGCCGACACAGGGACAATGGGGCGTATCCCTCAGCACGTGCTGGGGATCACTGCGGCTGACACAGGGACAATGGGGTGTATCCCTCAGCACGTGCTGCGGCCGACACAGGGACAACGGAGTGTATCCCTCAGCACGTGCTGGGGATCACTGCGGCCGACACAGGCACAATGGGGTGTATCCCGCACTGCTGCCAGAAATCACCGCAGCCAGCACAGGCACAATGGGGTGTATCCCTCAACACATGACAAGGATCGCCGCAGCTGGGATATGCTTGCTCTAGGCCATGACACCGGGAAAGACCTGCAAGTTGCCTGTTTCACTGTAATTGTCTCCTGAAATCCGCAGGATGCAGTGATCGCTAGTTGTGGGGAGAGTGTGCTGAACATCCAGGCACCACTAGTATATCCCTGCCTGGGAAAGCTGGGTCCAAGCTGCCCCAGACTAGAGGTGAACTTTGGGCCCTGCTGTGGGGACCAATTCCCCGCAAGGGAACTTAACCCCCGGCTGGAGTGGGGGGAGGACAAGGAAGCTCTGCTGCCTGCAAAGAGGACTTGGAGCAGAGGAGCTTCCCCTCCCCCACCCCCTGATGGCAGGATAACCAGCAAACAGGTTCCACTGAGCTGCCTTATCTGCTAATCCATTCGATCCGCCCCCTGCTCCAGACCCTAGGGGCAAGGCTGGGGGAGAAGGGTGTGAGCCGAGTGTGATTTATCGTGCACCTTGGTTCCCAGGTGGCAACACCCCCAACCCCAGCCATGTTCACACCATGCCGTTACTGTTATTTGCCAAGAACTCTGGGCTGCAAAGCTCCCAGTTTGGGGAGGGCAGGGATGGAATTTTCCATCCAGGGCCTTGTGTGCCTGCAGTAGGGACCAGACAATCCTCAGCCCTCACTGGCTTCCACTGGGGAGAGAAGAAGGGGTTCAGAAGGCAAGGCTGAAGGGTAGGGATGGGCGAACGCGGTTTGGAAGTTCGGAGTTCGGACCGAACTCGGTCTGTTCGGTCGACCGAACCGAACTTCCGAACCGAACTCGAACTTCAAACCGAACTGAACCGAACCGAATTTCCGAACTCCGTTCTGTTCTCCCATCGCTAGGGGCAAAACACACCAAAAAAACTGGTTTTGAATGGCCGAACTTGGTTCGGAAGTTCTGAATTCGACCGAACTCGGTCTGTTCGGTTGACCGAACCGAACTTTCAAACCAAACTCGAATTTCAAACTGAACTGAACCGAACCGAATTTCTGAACTCCATTCTGTTCACCCATCCCTACTGAAGGGACTGTGGCCGGCACAGGCACAATGGGGTGTATCCCTCATCTCTGTGACGTATTGCAGCCCAGCCCAACCATAAGTCCTCTCAGGACCGGTGCCACTGACCTCTGCCTCAACTTTGTCTCAGTCCTTGTGGCTGTTAGCTCTGTCCTTGGGGGAGGCAACCAGAGCACTGTCCCTGGGCCCATCCATAGGCCTCCGCCTAAGTTAGGTCATACTGTCCATGGTCCCCCATCCAGAGGGATAGATTGGTCCACACGTTCCCTGCACTTCAGGAGCTGGGGTGTCCTCCATCCTTCTGTGCAACCCTCTCTGCTGCTTTCCCAGTTTAACTTGGGGTTCTAGGCCTTTTTGAATTTCAGCCCATGCGCTCCCCTGTCCTGCTGGATTTACAACCTACGTCCACCACCAACCCACCTCCTAGTTAGGATCTAGGCTTACTCCTATTCCATCCCCAATTTAACCACACACCCTCCAACAGGACCCTTTTGGCCAGTACACTAACAAGTTTTGTTATCTTGTACCCGGCTCCTCCCAGCAGTGTAAAGTTTGTACCGGGTTCAGCAAATAAAGGGGGTTGTTAGCTCCTCATTAATCCAGCTGGAGGAGGAGCTGGCTCACCCCTTTGCCTGTTGTTTATTTGTTGCTGGGGGTGGGGCACCGTTTCTCACTTTAACAAGCTTGGGATAAGTCCCGCTATCTAAGAACAAAGGCAGGGAACCCCCAAGCAGGAGGGAGCTGGATGCCTGGGAGCAAGATGAAACCTAAAAAAGGTAGTCGGGGTGGGAGTGTGTTTGTGAGAGATGGTTCTGGAAGGGCCTGTCCATGCTTCCAACCAGGATCCTCTGAGCGACTGTGAAACTAAAACTTTACAGCCAGAGTCAGTGCCCACGTTGGAGAATTCTGAGTTTTTCCTAGGCTGAGTTTTAACTTGTCCCATCAGCCCTGCACACACAAACCTACGTGCAGCACACGGAGCCTCTCACACAGACATCCCTTTTTTCCAGTTCAGCCCCAAAGTTAGTCACTGGGCTATTACAAGTATTCATAAACCCATGCAAATGTATGCAAATTAGGGGTGGAATGAGGTGGCCCTATTTCTCGTCATCAATTCTTGGAGGGGATGGAGTCCTCAGGCCCCACTGCCGTGGACAATCATCCCCTTGGGGCTACGGGGCTGCTCCTATTTGGGGCAAAGGGCCTCCTCACCTCACCCATTCCAAGAGGGAGATTTACACAGAATATCTCATACAGCGAGGAAGCCTCGAGTACCGGGCACAGCTTCCCCAGGGGCATGGAGTCACCTCACTGGGTCACTTTTAAAATACACTGGAGAAATACCCATCAAGGGAGTTTTTAGACTGAATGAGCTCTGCCTTTTTAGATGCAGGGCTGGACTAGATGGCCTCCGAAGCACGGCATCATCTGCAGACAGAAAGTCCCTCGCTGTATTAAATATTCTGCATAATCTCCCTCCCATAACAGGCTGTCTGAGCGCCCCGTTGCACTGTCTGCTGTCGCACCAATCATTCCCTTCACAACCAGCATGCTCTCTGTTATACAGGCCTTCATGGGGTGCCTTGCTATGATTCTTGGGGGGCAGAGAAGGCGTTTGCCAGCTCCGCACTGACTAAGCTAGCGGGAATCTCCAAAATAACAGGGAGGGAGAGTCAAAGAACAAGGTGAAGAGAGGAGAAGCTGTAGGGGGTGGGAACGGAGAGCGGAACCAAGGGAGCAAGATAGGGGGTGAGTGTGCAGGAGGGACCTCAACAACTACAGACGCGCAGAAGGGGGAGCATGGTTCAGAAAAGTGTGAGCCACCAGCTTCGTTCATTTATCTTGATTTAATTTCTCTCAATGACTTTAGCAAGGCTTTAGACACTGACCCACATGACATACTCATAAGAAAGATGGCAATGCGTGGGCTGGATGGAATTGCCGTCGGGTGGATTCACAACCAGCTGGAAAGCCACGGCATGCAGTGAGTAACAATGACTGGAACAGTATCATATTGGGAGGAGCTATCAAATGGCATCACACAGGGGGGGTCCTGTGTTCAGTCCCCTTCATAGTTTTCATTAATGATTTGGTGGAGGGAGCAGTGAAAGTACATTCATCAGATTTGTAGATGACATGAAACTGGAAGGGGTTGCAAACACTTTGGAAGACAGGATTAAAATATAAAGCAATCTAGATAAAATAGAGATGCGGGCTGGCAGAAACACAATGAGATTTAACAATGACAAATGCAACGGATTGCATCTGGAAACACAAAACCAGAAGCACAAATATAATCTGGTGGGGAAAATGGCCCGGCTGTAGCACTGGACAGAAGGAGCTGGGAGTTCTGATGGATTGTAAACTGACCAGGAGTCAACAACATGATGCTGCCACAAAAAAGTCCAATGCCATTCTGGGCTGCATGAAGAGGGGCATCGTATCCAAGAGGCAGGAGTCTACAGCCAATGCTCTAGGTGAGAGCTCACCTAGAATATTGTGTCTACAACAATGTAGATCAAAAAGAAGGCTATAGATGAACTGGAGAAGATTCAGAGAACAGCAGCTAAGATGATCAAGGGGCTGGGAGACCAGCCCTAGGAGGAAGGAGGGCTGAAAGAAATTGGGGTTGGACCAGACTCCAGGGGAGGAGAGCAGTTTCCAACTATCTAAAAGGGTGCCACAGGAAGCTGGTGAACATTTATTCTCCCCTGTCACAGAACAAGAGGAAATTGGTTAAATATGAAGGGAAACTTTGTCACTACAAGAACTGTCAGGCAACGGAATTGTGGAATCGCCTTTCTTGGAAGTTTTCAATAGCCAGCAGGATGAGTGTCTGTCCAGGGTGCTGAGCGGGGAGATACCCTGCGTTGGGGCAGGGGGCTGGACTAGATGCCCTTGAGGAACCCACCTAACATTTCTATGATTCTATGGACCGGGACGTCTGTATCACCGGGGGAGGGGGCTGCAGCCGTGTGTCTGGGTGCAGCAGGGTCCCAGGGAGGAGGGGGCTGCAGGCCGTGTGTCTGGGTGCAGCAGGGTCCCAGGGAGGAGGGGGCTGCAGCTGTGTGTCTGGATGCAGCAGGGTCACAGGGAGGAGGGGGCTGCAGCCGTGTTTCTGGGTGCAGCAGGGTCCCAGGGAGGAGGGGGCTGCAGCTGTGTGTCTGGGTGCAGCAGGGTCACAGGGAGGAGGAGGCTGCAGCCGTGTGTCTGGGTGCAGCAGGGTCACAGGGAGGAGGAGGCTGCAACCGTGTGTCTGAGTGCAGCAGGGTCACTGGGTGCAGCACCCAGGGTGCAGCTGCCATGAAGCTGGGTGCAGCAGGGAGGCGGTGACTGCAATATGTATTCTTTGGCACCTGTGCTCTTGGGGGCTTTGCTCCCCCCATCTCCAGCCAGTTTACTTTTCCCTGATCCTTGCCCCCCCCCCAAGCGGGTTACCCCGAGATGCTGCGCAGACAGTGGGCCAGGGGCATCGCTAGCCTGCGGGGCCCTCCGGCCCATTCACAGCTTTGTGGTTGCCCAAACAAAGTGCTTGCGCCGAGGAGAAATGAAAGGGTTATAAATAAAGCTGGCGGTTAGGGCGGCGCTGATTACAGGGCTGGGCTGCTGCCGTCTGGCCGAGCAGGAAGCTCCCTCTCTTATTTTAGCAGCTTGTGTTCTAGGTGACCCAGTGCCCAGGCCATGGGGAAGGCAATTGCAGGGGCGGGGGTGGACCTAGGCCAGCAACTGGGGGGCGTTTAAAGCTGAAGGGTAGAAGGCAGCGGAGGCTGCAGAGCCTGGCTTGCAGCGGAGACCGTCCCGCGGGTCCTGCGGCCCTGGCATTGAGCTGGGAATCCCAGGGGGGTCACTGGAAACCTGAAGGCCAAACAGGTCAAGTCTCACCCCCCTCATCTGACTGGTGTCAGAGAAGCCGACCCAGTTATTTCCTGCATCAATCCCCAAACTTGTGTCTGAAAGAGCGTCTTTAGGCTAGAGCGGTGACGTCCCCAGCCTCCAAGCCGCCCACCTTGAAAGTCAGGTATATCACCTCTTCTGCCTCCTTGACTCATCACCCGCCAGATGTGCACCACGGAGCAGGCTGGAGCAGGCCAGAACTGCATGCTCCGCAAGGCCCCGGAACACACCGCAATGAGCAGGCTGGCCAGACTCGGGGCAGCAGCCAAAGACGGCGCTGCTGCCCATCTAGGGGGCGGGGACCAGTAATGGGCAATTCTTATCCCTTCGGTATCTGGCACTTTTTTGTGTCTTGGGCCGTACTGCTTGGCAGGTTTCTTGGATGTGAACACAGGTTGGATCGGGCCTATTGCAGCAACGGCACGTAATGCAAGAGAAAGTCACAACCCGCCCTCCCCACCCCCGAGAGCAAAGAGCTCAAAGGAAATGCTGGACCCCGAGTGCTGAGGCGGCAACGCGCCGATTTAACAAGGGGACAAATTTTGCCCCAGTAGCAAATAGGAATATGGAGTCAGAGATCCGTTTCTGGAAACAAATACCCCAGTGGTCTTACCAAAAGTAAAAATGTACCTTTGTTTCGGCTCCACCCAACCTGTCAACCACCCAAGTCTGCTACTTCCGCCTCCTCTCTTCTGCACAGCTGCCTCCCAAATACCGTCCTCTTCTGAGTGTCAGGATCCGCTCCCCAGCTGAGCCCCCTTTGCAGGGCCAAACCCAGCCTTACCGCCCTCCCCCTTGCCAGTCATGAAGGTGTTCACTCTCCTTCAAAGACCCATTCCCAGCTGTGTCCCATTGCCCTTGTCCTGCCTCCCAACTTCCAATACTTATAGCCCTGCTAGTAGTCGTGGGAAGCTGAGTGGGGCAAGTGTTCGTGGCCTGCCCTTGTTGGTGCTGCAGCTCTGTTCTCCCGTGCTCCTGCTCTACTTCCCAGTCTTTGTTCTGTGTTGTAGCTGCATGTATTTAAGTCCTATTCCTGTTCCCTTGAGCTTCCCCGTATTTGCCCGAGTTGTGTTCCCTAGCCCTGATCCGTTGTACCCTTTTAGCTTCGAGGTCCCCTGTTTCCCCCTTCCTTCAGGCCCTTGTACCCGTCCAATAGGGTGGCCACCTGGGCAATTTTTTAAGGAACACTTATGAAAAATACATGTTTCAGGGCCTGCATTGGCACCTAGGGTTGGCACCTAAGGTGCCAATGCAGGCCATGCAACATATATTTTTCTGCTTCTTAAAAACTTGCCTAGGTGGCAACCTTACCCTCCCGCCTCCTTGCTCCCCCAGGTTTATGTTCCCTGTTTCTCCCTGGGCCTGAGTGATGAGCCGTATGCTCTCTGAGGCTGGCAAGCTCAGCTCTCTGTGACAAGCTTCCCTCTCCCTCACTCCCTCATGCTGGGGTACGGCTGAGTGGTTTCCCCGTACCTTGCTGCTACCCGGCTCTCGGCCCCCAGGTTGCCCTCTCCCGGTTCTGCTCCTCCCCTTCAGCCTCCCTGTGCTGGGACCCTCATGCCCCTGACAGAAAGTCATTAGTAAAAGCCACATAAACCATCCAAGATTTCCTTGGCTTTTGTTCCCAATCCGGAAATGTCCAATATTGGCCTTTTCCTGATCTTTCACACTTTGGGGGCACACTCCCACTGGGAACATTTACTGGAGCTCTGCCCCCACTTGAATTTAATTGTTGAGCTGACGTTGGCAAGCCTCCCTCCTCCCAAACTAAACCCTGGCAGCAGGTATTGGGCAGCCTGCAGTTCCTTAAATGGTTAAAGCCATCAAAGAGGCCTTGTAAGGACAAGCGGTCACTGTTGCATGAGCCTGAAAGGGTGTCTCCCTAATCACCTCTCGTGGCCATGGGCACCTCCCTGGTGTGAGCACCCATTCTTTACTGTTTCCACAGCTGCAAGCCCATTCACACTGCCTGCCCAAGGAGCTACAATTGAATCAACATTCTTGACTCGCCCTCTCTTTTTCCTTTGTTTCCCCTTCCCATTGCCTGAAGCTATCTTGTGCTGTATAAGACACCCTTAGTTTGTACAGTGCCTCAGAACCACCTTGGCTAATGAGAAGGGTCTGGGTTCTCCTGGACAGGGACAGATCTGGATCCACTGTCCCCATTCCAGTCCCTAAGCAATAAACCCTAGTGACCGGATCCTGAGAGCACGGTGTCTACCACTTTGTATTGCAGCAACCTCTAAAAGCCCACTGCACTAGACACTACAGTAGGGTCCCTTAGGCCTACACAACATGCACCTGCTCCACACAGAAATCTCCCTCCACCCACACATACACACCTTCACTTGCTCACGGCCTGTGCCTCTTGCTACGGCAGAGGTTTCCAACCTGGCCATTGTAAAGTCACCCCATCTGCTTCTGGAATCACAACCCTAATTTCTGTTTGATACACAGGGCCACAGGATTACATCTGAGTCTCAAATAGGGTCTGTGAGGTAAAAAGGTTTCACAGCCAATTAGCTACAAGTTTAAAGACATCTCCAAATTGACCTTGTAATTAACACAACATCCGCACAACACCCCTGAGTCTCACTCCTGTGGGCTCGGAGAGGGGCTCCAAATATGTGTGTGGAAGACAAACCCCACCCCCACCCCATCCCCACACAAATTTGATTGGTTTGAAAAATTGCACGACTTTTAGTCCAACATGATTTCTATTGCTCTTTCGGTGTTCAGACTTCTTTACAAACCATCACTAGTTCCCCCTCACAACACTCCTGTGAGGTTGTTCGTTATTATTACCATTTTACAGAGGGAGAGAGTAAAACAGAGGACAGGGCCGACCCAAAGCTGTTTTCTGCCCTGGATGACAGAATAGTGTCTCCCACCATCTGCCCCCTCTGACTGGCCACAGTGGAGATGGGGCTGGCTACCTCGTGTGGATTGGACTGTGGCGCTCCTATTTTGTCCTATGGAAGCATCAGGGTCTAAAGCCACAAGGGGAGGCAACACTATTAATGGGGTGGGGGGGAGTGTGCATGTTTGGCAGGTACAAGGGCACCCCCCACACACACACATATATTGCAAGCCCCTAATTGCGGTACATTGCAGGGAGGTACGTGTTTAGCAGGAACCAGAGCTCTCTCTCTCTCTCACACACACACACACATGCTCCTTGCAAGCCCAGGCGGTGGTAAATTTCAGGGGGTGGATGGGGGTCTTGCTTTCTGCTAAACATTCAGAGGGAGAAGGAACCTGGGGGGGTGGTGGTGGCCCCTGTTGGTGTCACACAAACCCCAGCGTTGTCCCCCCTCACCCCCAAAAGCCGCTCCCCTGGACAGAGTATCTATCCTGTCCCACAGGGGGAGGTTCTACAGATGGGGAGGGTGGATCCAGAGGGTGGATCCAGAAGGGGAGACAGTATCCACATAGATGGATATGAATATTTCTATACGTCCACTGCCCCCAGACTACCTGCATCCCAGTCTGTCTGTCTGTCTGTCAGGTATCTCCCCCACGCCCACCCTTTCCCCACTGTTGAACATGCTTGCAGCCATGAAGGAAGACAAGTTCTGCCCCGTCTCCTCTCCTGAGCCACAGTCTCTCTGGCGGGTGGGAGCCGTGGGGGGTGCGGCCGGGGAGGGCATGCCCAGGGGGTGTAATTGGAGGGCACGTGCCGCACACGGTATACTTTGTTAATTAGATTGCTGAAGGAATCCAATTTGGAGCAGACAGGCCGGGCCGGCAGCCGCTAACTCGATTACCTGCCCCTCAAGCAGCGCTCCCAGAGAGCCCCCCGGCCCGCACCCCTGCCAGGAGGCCAGGACAGGCCTGCGGACCCTGTATCGCCCCAGGCTGCCGTGTGACAAACCTAGGCCCATCAATTCTGTGGCTGCGACAGGGCCTTGTTCAGTGAAAGAGCCCAAGGGGACAGTGCCCATTCCTTAACATATGGGTGCCATGCCGTCCAGCAGCCAGAGCAGGAGGGCTGGGAGCCAGGACTCCTGGGTTCTCTGGGAGGGGAGTGTGGGCTACTGGGTTAGAGCAGAGGGGCTGGGAGCCAGGACTTTGGGTTCTCTGGGAGGGGAATTGAGGCTTGTGGGTTAGAGCAGGGGGGGCTGAGAGCCAGGACTCCTGGGTTCTCTGGGAGGGGAGTTGGGGCTTGACCCTATGTTTCTCCGTGACACCAGGACTCCTGGGGTCTCTGGGAGGGGGGTGGGGGTTAGTGAATTAGAGCAAGGGGGCAAGGAGCCTGAACCTCCTGGGTTCTCTCCCCAGCTCTACCCCTTGTAGAGTGTACAATGTGGTAGGATCTTCTAAGATGCCACAGTCCCTGGCTCTCCTGGGGTAAATAAAAGGCCAGGAAAGAGTTCATTGCCAATGGGACATGTGGGCTCTGGTTCCTACCCCCCACCCCCTGCTGCTCTGGCTGCTCAACCCACGCAGTGCCCTCGGGTCAAGAAGTGGGCATGGTCCCCTCAGACACTTTCACCACCATTCCCATCTGTTGAGACTGAAGGGCCTGTCTCCGGTTGTGTTGGTGCAGAGCCTTGCTCCGGGGAGCCCATCCTGGTGCAGCTAAGAGTGACAGACCTGGGAATGCTATTGGAGCAGCACTTCCCCATGGCTTTTGGTTAAAGCCTCCAAGCTAGGGGCCCAGCCCTGCATGCATTCCCTCCTCCCCCCAGAGCAGACAGCGGGCTGGCTCCAAGGGCATCATCCTGGCCCTCTGCCCTCCCACATGCAGTGCCCGTCGTCTGTGATAGGACAGCCTCCTTGGGCTGCCATGATTCACCGCAGAATCAGGGTCGCAGACCAGTCAGCCTTCGCCGTTCATCCCCACAGACGAGTCCCTCTTCTCTGCGGGGGTCCTGCCTACTGGGGCCTTTCAACCTTCTTATGTTCTTATAGGTTAATGAGCCTTCTAAGGGCCAGAGCGCTCCGGGTGCAGCTAGGCCAGTCTGTTAGAGTGGTCGCTGCAGGCAGAGGGGGCCCAAGGCATGCGGGGATACCATTAGGAGGGCCAATTTGACATTTCCAGCCATAGCAGTCCACCTCCCCACCCCCCAACTTTGACTCCACTGTGGAGTCACTCCAACTCCAGAGGGATCATGATTTCAGCCTTTTCTTTGCAATCTCCCCCTCCCCAGAGGATGCTGCTGCAATCCTGATTTTGCCATGGGCCTGTGGTTGGAGTGAGGCTGGAGACCCTGGCCCCCGTACCCCTGCCCTGTTCCTGCCTGGCGCTGGAAGCGCAGCCTGCGTTGCACTGTTCAGAGAACCGCTCGCCTCCGCTGCCTTGATTCCCCAACAAGGTTTTTTTTTATGATTTCTTTCCCACTTACTCTAGTGTCTGTGGCTTCTCTCAGCCTCAACCCTGCAATTAAACAATTGCAGGAATCAATGGTGTTTGAATGATTCCCTTCCTCTTCTCCCTCAACGCTGCCTGTGTTAGAGCCTGGGACTCGGACACACACACACACTCCTGCCCCTCGGCATTACCGGCTTGGCTGGGGCTCCGCTCTGGCAGATCCAGCCTGGAACCAGTGCTGCCAGCACCGCTACGTGGGATGCTACAGTCCTGGCTTCTTCTTAAACCAACCAGAGGGGGTGGGGGTGCTAGGGGACCAGGACTCCTGGGTCCTATTCAGCAGGACTGGATTTAACCTATATGCTCCTCTGCCCACTCGCTGTTGCTTTCCCTTGCCACACCCCCCCACCCTCCCAGGGGGCAGACAAGGAACGTGCATTCTCAGGGGTTGGAGGACATGGCTAAGGGGGCAGGGGGAGACTTGGACCCTTGCCACCCCAACCCCTGTCCCCTCATCCTGACCTCTTTTATGTTAATACAGCTCATTCTCGCCATGGGTCTGTGTGCACAGTGCATTATGGGGAGGCATGAAACCTGGCAGCCTCACTCCCCGTCTCGCAGCCCCTGCCAGTGGAAGGAGTTATTGTGCAGCAGGCCTTGGGCCCTGGTGTGTTGTTTTAGTAAAATGTTTGGGCATTGTTGCCCTGTGGAACTCATTGTCATGGGATACTGGGAGGTCAATCACAGAACGGGGCACAGGAAAGGATTAGATGCATATGTTGGGGGTTGGGGGGTGGGCTTGTGCTCAGGGCATCACTAAACCTCTGACGAACAATAGAGAATGGATCACTCCCTGCACACTCGTGTTTGTGCCCGGGACTGACCACTGGGAGAGACTGGATCCTGGGTTGCATAGACCCTTGGTCTGACCCAGCTGAACAATAATTAGGTTCTTAACTTTCTAGGTATTTAAAAACTGTTCTCATGCCCCCCGCCCCCACACCAGTCTTGAGGATAAAGAGGCCCAGTTCCTTTGGCCTTTCTGTCACAAGGAGATACAGGCCTACAGGTCTAACAAATTTGAGAAAGTAAAAGTTAAACATATATGTTATGTAAAAGCTGAGAACTGAAAACTCACTTCATGCAATGGAGAAAGACAGAGCCGGGCCGAATGTGTATTCAGAAAAGCCTAAGGACACCTCTGCAGAAACCAGACAGACACCATTCAGTTGCAAATGGATCTCTTCCTGCCTATGTGACTAGAAGCACAGAGTCCTCCAGGCAGGAAAGTCAAACAAAGACACTTGGAAACATAAAAAGGATGACATCTTTTTCCCTGGGGTTCAGTTGGGAGAAGAAAATTTGCTGGCTAACCAGCTTAAGGACAAAAGTCCAGCCTTGCTACATCTGGCTGAGAAATGGACTCAAGTTCATGGACTTTCTGTACGGTAAGATCTTAACTAGAGACCTACTCAGTACAGTCTAGGATTGCGTTATTTACTTTTGTTTTATTTGCCACTCTGCATTCAAACTATATTTATGTAATCAATAAACTTTCCTCTTTACTAAGAAGTGCTTTCTGTTGTCTCACATTGGGGAACACAGTCTGAGTATCTTGTGCCCTCAAGCACTTGCGAACCCAGAGAGAAAGAATCAGAGAACAGGAAGCCTCTGCAGCTTGGGTGACAAAAGTGTTGTCCCCTTTGCAGGACTGATTCAGCTAGAGAGAGAACTGGTTCAGACGGGCTGCAAGTGAGGGAAACTGAACCAGAAACGTGGGGTAGAGGACCCCAACCCCGTGACACTTTTTCACATGGCTTCCATGGAATGTCCTTTTATTATTTTGAACCCAGATCACTAATTTATCTAGATTGTTTTGCATTTAAATCCTGTCCTCTAAAGTGTTTGCAGCGTCTCCTAGCTTTGTGTCATCTACAACTTTGGCCCTTTTTACATGGGCCGCGGGGTGTATGTGTTGGTGTGCGTGGTGGTCCACTGCGGTGGGTGGGGGAGGGTGTAGACAGGCATACACCCATCTACATCCGCATCCACCCATGCAACTGCCATTTTCATTGGTTGCTCCTTGCATGGGTGATGCATGGAGGTGGGTGTACATGCGTGTTTTCAGGAGCACGCACACACGCACACCCACCTGCTGCAGAGTTTACACAAGACTCACCCATGCATGAACACCCAGATTTCTGGGTGTTCATGTGTGGGTGCCGCCCATGTAAATATGGCCTTTCTTGAGCAGACTCTCTGCTCCTTCACCAAAGTGAGTAACGAAAGTGTTGAACAGTGCTAACCCCTCTGGCACTGGGCTAGCATTCATGGGCTGAGCTACAAGCTAGCACAGAGTTACTGGCACTAAGGTGAATACATGTACCCAACACACAGCAGCAATGGAAATAGTAGCAATGCCCCCCTGCTCTAACCCACAAGCCCCCACTCCTCTTCCAGAGAACCCAGGAGCCCTGGCTCCCAGCCCCCTGCTCTAACCCACTAGCCCCCCGCTTGCACACCCACCCAGCCGTATCCTGCCCCCTCTGGCCTGGGACCCCCCAAGCACTAGCGTTGGGCTGAGCTCTCTGTTTTTCTTTTCCTTTCTCCCCCTGCCGCCACACTCCCTTCTCCCAGTCCCTGGGTGGGACACGTCCTGTCAAACCCACAACGGCTTCCTCGCTTCCCCCACGCCCAGCGCCCCGTGTGCTGCTCCGCACATGGAACTCATTCCGCGCTTCCCTTTATTTCCCCTTTGAAGGGGAAGAGTGTGTGCCAGCGGGTGGGGAGATCCCTCAGAGCTTGAAGGGGGGGGGGGTGTCTCACCCCAGGAAGAGGGGCAGTCCCACAGTCTGGACTTCCCAGGCCTAGGATGCCTGGGTTCTCTGGGAGGGGAGTGGGGG